>JBBPCX010053404.1:0-14610 GCA_037974365.1 Hydrocynus forskahlii | reverse complement strand
GGGGGGGGCACAAAACGCTACAGTATTGTAAACAGAATTATAGTATAAAAAAAATTATGTATATATATATATATCCTGGGTGCTCATTACCCTGCACATTTTTGTGTTTTTCTGCTTCAGCACACCCACACTGCTTCAACGGCTCAGTAAGAGGTTGTTAATTAAGTGTAAAGTGACCATTCTGTCATACGTGAACACACCACAGCACACAGTGTGTGAACAGCACGAAATTCTTCCTCTGCATTTCACATTTAACCCATTCACCAAGTGAAGCAGTGGGCAGCCAGGAACACAGCATCCAGGGAGCAGTGTGTGGGGACAGTATCTTGCTCAGGGTGCTTAACAGTCTTGGGAATGGAGCCCACAACTTCCTGATCGCAGGGCGAACCCCCTAACCACTAGGCCACCAGCTGCCTATTATTTGGATTAGCTCATTATTTGGATCTGGTGTGTTTAGAGCATTGAAAACACTCAAATGTGCGTGTAGTTTATCTCCAGAAGCAGGGTTTGAGAATGAGCCATAGTCTACTCAAGCATCCCATCCCAGGATTCATGACAGAACTGAAAGGACTGAGCCTGCCCTCTAATTGGAGGAACTCCATTTCTTTCTAAATTGAAATCTTTGCCAAATCAGAGCAGACCCAAGCTCTCCTGTAAGTTGTTCTGGAAAAGTGCAGTATTTGTAAATGTGTTAATAGTCTTTTGCTCTCTTTGTCAGGGTCAGTATATTCTCACTCTGTCAGAGGACATTGTAGAGGGTCACGAACGTGCCATGCACAAGCGCCACCTTCGCATCGACTCCAAGTGTCTGCATTTCACCCCTAAAGACTGGAGCAAAAGGGGCAAGTGGTAGAGGAACGCCAAACTGTCCAACCCTTTGAATCCAAGCTTGGAGACCTCCTGATGACATTCATGACCAGAAAGAGTCACATCTGGTAGATTCCTGACTTAAATATGACAAAGTTTGTCAAATCAGGAAGCGTGGAATCGAATGACAGTCAGGAACAGTGTTTACATAGTTATTCTTATTTTTCTATCAGTACTTCCACCTGTGGACCCCACTATCATACATTCACTCCCTCAAATAGTCATTAGTGACTTAATGACTATAATGTACATAGTTCTCTCCCTTTGTTTTTTGTACACTAAGAGTTGCTGCACCTGTGTGAGTGAGATTTGAAGACCCACCTGTTACAAGAATGTACATTTTGAAGCC
Source organism: Hydrocynus forskahlii (assembly GCA_037974365.1). NCBI lineage: Eukaryota > Metazoa > Chordata > Actinopteri > Characiformes > Alestidae > Hydrocynus > Hydrocynus forskahlii. The sequence goes on along the minus strand of JBBPCX010053404.1, from coordinate 13,394 downwards.
TGTACAGCTGTTTATCAGTCTTTAAAAAGAATGTACACTATTGAAAACTGGTGTAATATCAGTTACACTGTACATTTTCTGTAAATTATTGTGCTTTGTGAAATATTTAAGATAAAATATGGACTTTTATATGTTTTTTATATGTTAAAAAGTTTGTAGACATCTGCTCATCCAGCGTTTCTTAAGAGTTCCTGTGGCAATAGCCTCTAGTCCGTTTACGATTTTGGATCATTGCTGAGAGGATTTTATTCTATTCTCCCACAGGCATTAGCGAGAGTGTATCACAAACAGCACTCCCAAAGATATTAGAGAGAATGCAGCTCTGCTACCACACAGCCCTGTCCTGCAGGTATATACAGCTATGGGAGAAAATAAGAGGCCGCACCATTGTGGGAGTGTGTCTGTGTAAAATGTGCAGGTCACTATTGTTTTATACACTATTGACCAACACTTGATTTAAAATTCCAAACAAAAACATGTTTGGAGAAAATGTAAAAATAATAAACAAAAATAATTTATTACACCTTGGAAATGTTGAACTACACACTCACATTATTTTACAACTGCAACAATTAAAGCAGTGATGTTAAGAGCAGAGTGTGTGTGTGTGTGTGTGTGTGTGTGTGAGACTCTGTTTCATCCATCAGAAACTGAATCAGGAGTGAAGCTGCTGGAATACAGACCATAGAAAAGCTGCTCTACACACACTACTGCAATATGGAGGCATTTCCTATTTTTACACACACACACACTGCAATAGTTCAGAAAAGAATAGACACCTGTGTATTTTACACACACACACGCTGCCACAAATTTTACAAACAGTGAACAGATAAAAGGGAAAAGTGGTTTAATTTTCTTCCATGGCTGTAACACCCCTTTAGCCACTGGCCGCACTGACGTCAGACTCACGTCTGGCTCCTCTAGTGTGTCCCCCCCCCCCAGAAGCAGGGTTTGAGAATGGGCCATAGTCTGCTTAAGGATTCCTGAAAGAACTGAAAGGATTGAGCCTGCCCTCTAATTGGAGGAACTCTATTTCTTTCTACATCTAAATCTTTGCTACATGTTGTTTGTGCAACTGAATCAGCAATTTAAGTGCCTTAAAGTTGCCCTATTCCAGAGGTGTGACCAGAACATCATGTGTGGGTGTGGGCATTTGGCTTATCTGGAGGGGGCAAAAAGTATCTATCCTCCCATCCATCCAATTTTTTGGAGGGGGCTCAGGGGGGGCAGGGCTTGTCCCTGGATGGGCATTGACCCCCCCAGCCCTCCCGTAGACACACCCCTGCCCTCCCGTAGACACACCCCTGCCCTGTTCACTAATTAGGAGTGAATATGTTTGTCCCGAACCTTAAATCTTTTAAGAATACAGATGTGTGTTCTCTGAAATCCATTTTGTTACAGAACTGGTGACCGGTTAGAAATGTTCCTTCTCACCTTCCTCACAAACACGCTCCGTTCAGTCCTGTGTTGTAATTTCATTCTCTTCAGTAAATGGAAACTGCACAATCACTCCACATTGTTGCAAGGATTTTTCTTGCCCTACTGATCATTTTCTCGTCCTTTTAGATGGCCTTCTGAGTGTTTTACGCAAGGATTTAAAGACAGAATGAATTTTGAATTAAGACTAAACCGTGTCAGAAACGGAAGAAAACATGTTGTAGCTTGTTTTAGTGAAATCTATTGGCTGATTTGTTATAAAAATTGTGGATGCCAATATATGCGATATTTTAATTAGGATTGGCCATTGATACAGACATGATTATTAAGCAAGTTCAATCCAAACATACCACAGTAGAACATCTTAGCATGAGCAGTTCTTGAGATATTGAAATACACAGTAACTGACAGTTGCTTCCAAAGAATGGTAGTGATCCTACATAGCAAATTATATGGAATTTGAACTTTTTCAGATTTTAGATATTGGCTAATGAAGCATTACATTTTTGCATTGATGATGTTCACCAGGTGGCACTTCTCCACAAATGAGTTGTAGTGAGCTGAGGTCATGCCAAGAGACCAGTTACCATTGAAAATTTTGTAACTAGAGAGACTCCACAGATACAACCTTGAGTTGGGCAGAGCAAAAAGGGCATATTTTTCATATTATCAACAGGAACACTAAGAACTCTCGTACTCTCTTTGCCACAGTAGAGAGGTTAACAAATGCCCAGGTGCACTTACCTTCAGAGTTCCTCACACTTTCAAAATGTAACGAATTTGCATCTTTTTTAAATCACAAAATAGAAAATGTTAGACATAACCTTGGATCTACACACTCAAGTAACTTTATGTCAACCCAGAGAAATAACATGCCTATCATGTCCGAGTTTGATCCTATAGATGTTAGACCTCTTGAGGAAATAGTTCTCTATTGTTCTCTGGACACTCTACCTACACGCTTTTTTAAAAAGTGTTTTTAGTAGCTTAGCGCAGGACCTGCTGCACATTGTGAACAGCTCTCTGAACGCTTCCATTCTTAACAGTTACAGACCCTTTTGTAATCTTCCCTTTATAAGCTTTGACACTGTTGACCATAATATTCTGCTAGACAGACTTGAAAACTGGGTTGGGCTCGCAGGTACGGCCCTTAGTTGCTTCCGGTCGTACCTGGAAGGAGGAGATACTTTGTCTCAATCCGCTCATGTGAATCGGAGAAAAGCGCAATGCCATATGGAGTCCCTCAAGGGTGCATTCTGGGACCGGTCCTGTTCAACCTGTACATGCTTCCTCTGGGTCAAATTCTTAAATTCTTAATGATGTGTCCTATCATAACTATGCAGATGACACTCATCTATCAGCTCTATAACCAAGTGACTATAACCAAGTGGCCCAATAGATTCATTGTGTCAGTGCCTTGAGAAAATACATGACAGGATGCATCATAATTTTCTCCAATTAAATAAAGACAAAACGGAGATTATTCTATCTGGTAATAAAGAGGGAAGATCAATTCTTAGTGCCCACCTGGAATCTAGAGCACTTAAGACATCCACCCATGTAAAAAACCTTGGTGTAATCATGGACGGAGACCTTAGTCTTAGTCAACGCTGTCACAAAGTCAACATTTTGGCACCTCAAAAACAGTTAAAGTTAGAGACTTTGTGTCCAAACAAGACCAAGAGAAAATGATCCATGCCCTCATTTCCTGCAGGGTTGACTATTGCAGTGTTCTCCTCACTGGGATTTCCAACAAGTCCATTAGAGCTCCAACTCATTCAAAACACTGCCAGAGTTCTAACTAAAAACCAAGAAAAGAGCACAACACTCCTATTCTCAGGTCCTTGCACTGGCTCCCAGTTCAGTACAGAATTGATTTCAAAACTATTCATTGTGTAGAAGTCACTCAATGGTTTGGGTCCTATATACATCTCTGATATGCTCGAAGTATATATTCCTGGTGGGTCTCTTAGATCTCAACTGTAGCCAGCTTTAAAAAACTGCTAAAAACAGCACTATTCTCCTCAGCCTTCTTTTAAATATTTGCATTTTTGCTGCACTTTTAATTTTCTTGTATATATTCTTTTATTCCTTTTATCCCTCTCACTGTCTTGTTTTATTTGATCTTATTTTTTTATTTATTCTTATTTTATTTTCCATTTCTGTAAAGCACATTCTGTGTATGATAATGTGCTTTAGAAATAAACTTGAACTTGAACTACCAAAACAACTATCAAGTTATTACCCAAAAAGGGCTTTGTGCCCACCCCACTCCAGGGGCACTAGTACTAGCACACCAAGGGACACAAATCTTTTATTTCCTATTGGCTGGGTTAGTGTGGATCGGTGAACTTAGGATATGATTATTGTCGACCAAAAATCAGTGAAAGAAAATGAAAATAAAAAACAGTTATTGAAAAGTACAGATATATTATACTAAGTGAAAGTGTGGGGACCTGGTTCACCTAAAGACCTCCGAAGTTCAGTCATCGTTATTTATGGGCCGCTGGTGGCCCAGTGTTCACGGAGTTGCCCCAGCGATCAGAAGGCTGTGGGTTCAAATCCCAGGACTGCTAGCGGCACCACTGACTTGTGTTCTATTTGTCATTCATGTGTTCACATATGACAAATGGACACTTTACACTTGAATGGTTGGTTGGATTTTCTGCTACTTTCTATCCAAGTTCATTTTAAATGTACACTCATCGGTCAGATCTCACATGTATAGTTTCAGGGTTTTTTTTTTTTGTCTGTTTCCTTTTTTCAGTAGGGCCATTTTTTAACAGTTACATGTCCTTCCAATCTCACACTGTTGGGAATGATCGACATAAACAGATTTTTTTCTTATCTGAAGCAAGAGTGAAGGCTTTAACTGCTGTTTATCTGAGTGGGACAGATTTGGTGTATCAGATCACTTTTGATAGGAATCCTGTTTTTAATTTATCTTTTAATCACTTGAGAAACTCCAGTCTTCAAAACTCCTGTTTTTCCCACTTATTTTCTTTTCCCACTTATCTTAGATGCACAAGAGAAAGAAAGGTGCAAGGCAGCTGAGGTGTGTGTGAGGAGCTGCTTGTGTGAATGTTAGTGTCTCTTTAAAGGGAAAACTAATGTCTGGGCGATCTTAGGAGGAACTGCTGTTGGGAGGACTCGGCTGTACCAGGCTGGTGTTAAGACGGGAAGTGTGGAAGCACTAAAGTGGCTTTAGTTGGGCATGAAAATAAAATGTCCAAAATAGGAAGCTTCTGTGTAGTTTTCTATGAAATATGTTATCAAATTTTTTGACACAGGAATTAATGGCCATGGTGAAAGGAAAGTTTGGACTTTCGTACAGTACTGTATATTCTAATCAAAAGTTACAGTTTTAACAAATAAATTAGACGTTTTCTAAGTCTTTGGTGGTGTGTCACAGAGCTGTGTGTCATGTGGTAGTCCTTCCATGAAGACACAGAGGGCAGCATATTAAAAGAGAAGAGCTTCCAGAAATGCTTTTCTTTTCTTTTTTTTTCAAGTAGCTTCGTTCCAGGTCCATGAATTCATTTATTTATTCATTCATTATCTGGTTCTGTCAGCAGTATATTAAACGTTTGACTAATAAAACCGCAAGATACTGATTCAGATATTTTATACACATCTGTCTGAGTTTTTTGTAGACATGGGTTTATATGTTAGATCACAGTAACCGACCCGCACTGGTTCAAGTATATTAACCAAAGTATATTTACTCAAGTGTTTCACACCCCTTCTGTGCAAAAATTGCTGGGAGGAAGTCTGTGACCTCTTTTGAATGACTGATTGCTAATAAAATTATTGATTACAACTCACAATTAAGCCCATAGCTGCAGTCCCAAATTGACATTCTCTCATTACACACCCTACAGAGGCGCACAGAGTGCAGGCTGGACCAGAGTGACAGTGTACGGTGAACAGAATCGCAGACTTGACCAAAAGGCTTTCACTCTCGGTTTACTTTCATTCATTTTGACGCTGGTTTGTTTCGACCTCGGCCAGTATGCGAAAATAGAGAGGACCATCAAAGTAAGTGCCGATTTGCATCTTGTCCTTTTTGTGTGTATGCAATGTGGGTCAAACCGTCTCACAAAGCCAGTCCAACAAATCTGTGGGACTTTATGTGAATACTATGTCAAGGTTGAATGCTTTTACCAACTAAACCAAACATGCATGGCCTGATGAAGTATGCATGCTGAGATTTGTGAGGCTGTGCCAAAACGTCAGTAAGTGTGTTAGTGAGATTTATACCTTTCCTACCTGTGTGTTCACCCCGAAATGTTCACGCAATGTAAAGGACAGCTGGTATTCTAAAATAGTATGAAAAAAAAACTTCCATTGTTGTTTTTTAATGACAAGATGCTGGCTATTGTCTATAAAAGCGAAAACGAGCTATAATAAATTATTGCTACACGAGTAAAAGGCTACCATAATTTTGGAAGCCCATTCATTCATTGTCCTGCCAATGTTGGTATGTAGCATTCCTTTTTAATCGAGGGAGAGAGGGATCACCACAGAGAACAATGAGCACTGAGATTATATTTTGTATCGCAAGGGGTTTTTTGTAGGGCATTATTATCGCATTAGCGCATTATTTACTTAACGCCAACAATTACTGGATTGCGCGTTAACGCAGGTTTTTTAAAAGTCCTTTTATGTTGAGAGATCATTGCTTTTTTGGGCTCGTGAGGGTGTGGAGCTCGCAGCTCTACGTCTCGGCTCGTTCTCGCGGGGATCATGTGTCCCATATTATTTGGACAAAAGTAATGGGACGACTGACCATTGCACCACCAGGGACTTTAATGACACTGCATTCAGACACATAGTGTGTCCGAAATTGTGCACTTACGTGAGTGCACTGGAATGTAGTGCATAGTCCGCACTGAGCACTTCCTTCTGTAGCGCACACTGCTGTGGGAAAGTGTTGTCCGAAATGGAACACTGACGTTTTGCGCTTAGCGGAAGTGATTGACTAACATTTGCTTGTGATTCTCCAGCCTGCCAAAATATCTGCCTGTTATACTGCAGTATACATCAGTAAAATAATATGGACAAAAGTAATGGGACACACCTGTTTTTCAGGATTTGGGCTGGGCCAAACACTTTCAGTACCGCCAGGGTTCTAGCATGACTGTACCCCTGTGCATGGGCACCGGAACCATTACAGCAGTGGGGGACATATCACCCTCACTTTTCAAAATCATTCATTTCGCCCCCTACTTTCTGTTTGCCGTACAAAAGCCAAGACATGCACGCACCCCCCTGAGTCGGACCCAGAGCGAGATGAACACAACACTTCATGAGTGACTTGCCTTTGCCTATAGCCGTAGTGCTCAGCGTCTTATGCGTGCACGTAAAACCAGCAGACAAAAATGGCGGCTCTTCAACTAATCTAGTGGCTGGGGCTCGACAGTTGAGGGGCGGTTCAAATTTCCTCAACATGATGTCACAATAGGGGAGTGTCCAAACGGCTCATAGAAGCACGATTCCTGACACCAAAATTTTTCAACTGATTCACAGAAAACGGATAGATGTTTTTTTTCGCACTTGGAGTGTTTGTTGGAGCAGTAGAGACACAAATGGAAATACGAAAGGATGCAAAAAGTGAGTTTTGCATAATAAGTCCCCTTTAATATATCCCACCTGTTGAAAGGTTATATTGTGATGAGATCAGTGTTACTTACTTCACCTGCCAGTAGTTTTTATGTTATGCCTGATCTGTGTATATGGACACTTCATATGTGCTGTTTATGTTCTGTTAGGTTTTTCATTAAAAATATAATGTTACCTTACTTCAAAAGGGCTTCTTCAGCATTTACCTTAAACTGCAACTAAAACGTATCCAGGCTTCACATCCCTTACCATAAGCGTTGTTATGAATCCGAAGAAAAGAATCTGAATTACAGTAGCCTAGGGAAAGTGTCTCCCTCAATCATAATGTTTAGACTGTGAAGCAGCTGTGAACCGTAAGGAATGACAGACTTCTGGCTCTTCACAAGGAGCCTGGTCCTCCATCGCAAGCACAAAGTCCTTTTACATTTAAACAAAGGAGCTATGAGTGCTTTTGTTTAATTGAACCTAATTTGCTCAACTATTATTCTTGACATTTTAAAGCATAGGTCTATGGGAAATAACACCAAAGTCAAAACCGTTGGAAATAGTCCTTAACATGAGGAACGTGTAATGCTAAGACTGGACCTTTACATTTACATTAAGGGTAATGTGATATGTCTATTAGTGTTATGTGCCATTGGGCTTACAGCTCTGAGAACCCTAAGTCTGTCCTTGAGAACTGTGTTGCAGATGACAGGCCAATCAAAATATGAATAAGTAGTAAACATTGGTTATTCAACCAATGACTGTAGACTCTTCTATTTTTGTTAAATTCTGAAATACATCAGAATACCTCAAAGTAATTCTGAAATACATCAGAAAGAGTCAAAGATTCTGAATCTGAAATCTTACTGGCAGAATTGTTGTCTTAATATTATATTTACATTTGAGTTCAATACATTTTCTCTAGGTTTTGAGAATGCTTTTTCGGTGTAAGTAAAAACACCAGTAACACACACGATGAGATGATTTGATTTTTAATGCTGTTTATTAACAGTGAACCTGAGATTTTGGTTTTACACCAATTAGACATAAGGTTTACTAATCATAGCTTCATTACTTTACTGTAACCTTACACTTAGGAAGTTTTGCACAGTCCCATACAATAACTAATTTTGGTTCCTTGAAGAACCTTTCAGTGGATGTTTTTAGAGAACCATTTTTGTTTAGGAGATATTTATAGAAGAACCGCCACATGATGAACTGAATAGGTTCTTCACAGTTAAACATCTACAGTACCTAACACGATTCTCTATGGAACTAAAGGTGTGACATCCCTCATCCTAACCTTATCTGTAACTGTAAATGTGTTTGAGTGAATAAGTGCAATTAAAAGACATGGTTTCCTTTAAAAACGATTCTCAGTAACAAAGATCTAAATAAATATTTCAGTAACAAAAATGAGATACTGAAGACCAGCAAGTTTTGTGAAAATATGTGTTTTGTGGTTGCAACATAATGTAAATCCTTATCAAAAGACCTGGTCTAATTTCAGTATAAGATCTCATTGTGCATTCAGATGATTCAGTGATTCGGTGCAGTGTGCATACAAACAGTACATGCATACAAATATCCACAATGTACATATATATACACATATCATCATGTAAATTATAGAAGATAAGATAAGAGAATAAAGTTCAAGCAGCAAAATAAAAAGAACCAATAGGATAAATATATATATAACTTTTATCCTATTGGTTGTTTTTATTTTGCTGCTTGAACTTTATTTTCTTATCTTATATAATTTGGATGATGATATGTGTTTTAGATACAAAACAATCCAGTGAAATTGATTATTTCCATGGAGCAATGCCCTTGATGTCCTTGATACAGAATTGGCATCTGTATTGATTTAGCTACTTTACATTTAACCTATTTAACTGGGCACTGCACGTAATATAACTGGCTCCATTATTTCCTGATTTGTGATCTGATTTCCGATTTTACAACTGATTTCCAATTAATGGTCCATCTCAGCCTCATTTTCTGAGTAATACATTCTCATGAGAAGAACGAGGTCAGTGTGTGTGGTGACCTGTGGAAACAGCACACATAGTGAAGTTTAGACTCTTGGGCTTTGATCTTAAGTTCAAAAAACAAACCTTCATGTGTACGGTGGCATTCCTTGTTAATAGAAATAACTTACTGAAGGAATGGGATCCTAATGCCTGGCCACACATTATTTTTATTGAGGGGGATGTCAGATCAAGTCAAGTAGAGCTTTATTTTCATCCCAGCCATACACAATAGTTACACAGTGAGACGAAATATGATCCCCCGGACCAACAGTGCAACATACAACCCAGGCCAACAGCAGCACTCAAACAAATCAACAATTCGGGGTGAAAAGGGGGAATGAATTAAAATGAAGCCTATATATATATATATATATATATATATATATACTCTGATATACAAATACCTCCAAAAAAGGGTGGGGGGGGACAGAACAGGGAGACTATAAGAATACAGTATTGTATACAGAATGATACATATGTATATATATATACACACACAGTGGTTTAAGCTACCATAACCCTAATCACATGTGAAGGAGTGGCCATGACAAAATCAAGCACCACTTAAGTTTAGCTGGCCTTAGGTCTCCAAATGTCCTTGCTGAAGGTCAAATCTCATTGCATTTTAAATTTTTGCCCAATGTCCCCGATGTCCTGTTTGTGGAACTGACGCCACTGTTTTCCGTTTTTGGAATTGGAATCAGAATCAACTCGAACAGCCGCCTCACTCGCCCCTGACGGCGTGAAGCACTCTTTGGCGGCACCTCAAGTGATCCATTTTTGTGTTTAGCCATTCCGCTTAGTGCAGCTGTTTAAACCTATGAGTAATGTGATTGGTCGAGAAGAGTTTAATTAATCATCAGAACGTCCTATTTACATTCCATATCCCCCAACCCTGCGCCTGTCTTTGCAACATGTGACTGACGTAGGTTGTTGCATATTTCCTCCGGGGGGGAGGGGGGGGTGTTGTGGGGGAGCGAGGGTCTCTCATCAATCATACAGGGGTTAGAAAATGGTACAGTGGTCTGTTTTGCGGAGTCCACCTCCACTTTGAAGGAATCCGGTTTTTAAGCATGGGAAAAAGCTCTGGGAAAAACGCCTGGTCTTCTCTCTGCCAGCATGCTGCTCTTTTCTAAAGTTTAAAGCAGTCAGAGTCACCGTATAAAATCATGAACTGCACACCTGCTCGGCCTGCACGGACAGCACTGAAAAAGGGGACGCTGTACATCGGTCGACTGTTCAGAAGCAGATGGGAATGTGTCTCCAGCTGTCGTTTCCCAATTCCAGCTCCGAGTATAAATCAAACTGAGCGAGAGCAGACCTGAAACAAAGTAAATCATCTCGATTCGCCGACTACTTCACTGACCGGCGCTAATTCCTCTGTTGATGTTGTTGCTGTTTATGCCTGACATCCTGGGCCATGTTTGGTCCAGAGTGTCCAGCACATGTTTAGCCAGACTGGAGGAACATCTGTGGGTCAACACCGGGCCACAACTGGACAGAGCGCTTCACCAAACTGCAGTAAACAATGATGCACAGTATTTATTAGCCATTTAGAAAACAATGATGTAGTGAAGTCTAGGTTTTCCATTTAGTCACTGCTTTACTCAGTTACTCTGAAATAATGATTCAGGCCTTTATTGATGCTCCTCCCAGATTGGATCCCTCACCTTGTTTCCATAGAAAATCTACAGCCATGGAAAAAAATAAGAGACCACTCTTCCCTTTTTTTCTTTTCACTGTTTGTACAGTTTGCATCAGTGTGTGTGTGTGTGTGTGTGTGTGTGTGTGAAATGCGGGTTTCTAACAGTTCAGAAAAGAATACAGGTGTCTGTTCTTTTCTGAACTATTGTGTGTGTGTGTGTGTGTGTGTGAGTGTGTGTGAGTGTGTGTAAAATACACAGGTTGCTATTCCTTTCTGAACTATTGCAGTGTGTGTGTGTAAAAATAAGAAACGCCTCCATATGTGTTGTGAGTGCAGTAGTGTGTGTAGAGCAGCTTCTCTATGGTCTGTATTCCAGCAGCTTCACTCCTGATTCAGTTTTTGATGGATGAAACACACACACACACACACACACACAAACACACACACACACTCTCTGCTCTTAACATCACTGTTTTAATTGTTGCAGTTGTAAAATAATGTAAGAGCCTAGTTTAACATTTTCAACGCAATACTAAATTATTTATATATCTTATTTTTACATTTTCTCCAAACATTTTTTTGTATGTCTAATTTTAAATCAGGTGTTGTTCAATAGTGTATGAAACAATAGTGACCTGCACATTTTACACAGACACACTCCCACACATTACAACAGCGATAACCAGAAATAAAATGATGCGGTCGCTCATTTTTTTCCATGGCTGTGTTTATTCAGGAAACTGTAAATATGTTTTGAGGCATGCGATGTAAGCTGAGAGCTGAAATTTTAGGAAGACAATTACTTCAATCTACTAGGATCTTACTAGAATCTATGGGTATATCGTGCTGAACTCTGTGGATGTTCTGGTTAGCGGATATCACAGAAGCTTTTGAAATACGCACCAAATGAACACCAACATGCGTGATTCTGCAAAATCAAAACCCACTCCCCACTCCACCAGTAACATCGGAACATCTGGCAAACTGCAGGTGCTTGAGTTTGTTGGTCCTTTCCTCTGGCAACATTTCCAAACAACTTGTGGTTTTGTAGTCACACTTTATATCCTAGGTATGTTCTTAACATCTTCTTCATTAGCTTCTTAATTATTTCCATGAGAGTGGAAATGGGCATTTTCTCCCATCTTAAATATCACAGTGCCATCTTAAATATCACAGTGCCCACTGTAGTTGCCCTTGAGGGAATAGTTTGGCAAAAAATGTGTGATAAATAAAAATATAGTTTTCAATTTACCCCAGATGTAGTCGATCATCCAAGACTTGTCTCCACATTCAGCATCTTTGGTTTAACACTGGAGCTATGAGGAGATCATGGATAAAAAGTTAACAGTCACCCATAAACACATCTCACCCAGTATCCATCTTTTCATTAAGGTGGCGCAGACTTATCAGTGTGGTTTGAACCTCATTATGACTTACTTGAGCTGTAACAACGACGGACATGAAGGAATAACACAAAAAACATTAAAGGATGGTGTTGTATTCTTAAACGTATTTGAGATCTACCTTAATGTTACGTTCATGTCTTTTGTTTGCTTCCTAAACGCTGTTGTGTTTTTACTGTCTGCATCACCATTCATTTCTATGTGTGGGTGGCAGAACTTAGCAATGGATATCCAAAGAATGATAACTGGAAGAATAGCAACAGACCTTGTCACGTTAGAAACATAGAGACCGATGTGTTATGGGGCAGCTGGTGGCTTAGTGGTTGCCCCTGCAGTCAGAAGGTTGTGGGTTCGAATCCCAGCACTGTTAGTATCATCAATGAGGTTCCCTTGAGTAAGGTACCGTCCCCACACACTGCTCCCCGGTGGTCCCTCATTGGTGGCAGCCCCCTGCTTCACTTGGTGAATGGGCTAAATACAGAGAAAGAATTTCATACTGTGTTCTGTGGTGTGTTCACGCATGACCACTTCACTTTAATGACAAGGAACAATGGAACAAATGGGTGTTACAAATGGGATACTCACTGACATGCATGAGGTTTTGGATCTGTCTGGGAGCACGTGTGCAGGCGAATGTGTAAGTATGTATATGCATCCGTGTGCAAAAATATGCACTCTGCTTGGACAGATATGTTCACGGATATGCGGCCTGACCACACTGACAGTCTTAATCATAAATGACAGAGGTCAGAGATCTTCTTAGTATATGTGCAGCTCTTCTTCGTGTATCTTGCCACTGAAGCTAAAGAAAATGAGCTGCATATTCAACAGCAAAGCAGTAGTGGAACTAAAAGGATAAAATTCAAACACAGAGAATTAGTCATTCAATTTGAATATCTAAAATGTAACTAAGTAAAAAAGTGAATTGCTTTCTTTACTTTGTACTTGAGTAACTGTAAATGTAAATATCACTGCAAAATACTAAGTTTGAATTAAGTACATGTAACTGAATCAATAGCCCAACTATAAACAGTGGCTACTAACCTCTGGTTGAGTATTACTGTTTAGAGAAGTAGTTTATTGTGTTTATTAAGGGCCAACCTCAATCATCTTGTCAGTTTTATATACATCATATGTTGTCCTGACTTGTCATTGACAGATGTGTCCACTAAAATGATGTTCTTCGTATATATATATATATATATATATATATATTAGTGCTGTCAAGCGATTAAAATTTTTGATCTAATTAATTACATGGTG
>JBBPCX010053384.1:0-14610 GCA_037974365.1 Hydrocynus forskahlii | reverse complement strand
CTCTTTATGTGAGAGAGATTTTGTGCAAAGAACTTCATGAACATGTTTTGTATAGCCCATAGACCTATTATAACTAAAGTGAGTTTTGCATTATATAATATAGATATAGATGTACTATCCAGGCAGCACCTGCCTATCATTAGAGGAGGTCATTCATTAAAGAGGCCACTGGAAACATGTCAGCCAGTGAACTAAATTCTGAGTCTTATGCATAAATATAAAAGGTACTAGAGGCTACTAGGCACAGCCTTAGAGTGTAATAGATACACTTAATAATGCGGCTGCTGAGAAAAGGCACCAAACAACAGGCATTTATTATAAGGACAGGTTACAAGACAGAGAATACTCCTGCTATGCTGGCGTAGGTGTGCTTTACCCTTGGTGATATTGGATTCAGCACGACACCATACAGTTCAGTACATTCCCCATTTACTAACTTAATCAGTGAATTACTCACACATCTCTGCCTCCTATGGATCAAAACAGTCATTATAAGAAGGATCCAGATGGAAACACTTTGGAGTTGAAGGCACCCTGTTGCTGTGTGATTATGTCCCAACAGGGGATAGAACCCCACTGAACAAGTTTTCTCCCATCATGCCACCCCTTCAAAGTTTAAAAGTGTATTAACTTTCATTGTGAATTACAAAGAGATTCCGAGTGAGAAGCCGATGCATCCACAAGGAAAAAATCCTGCCCCACTTAACAAACATAACGAATGCGGAGATGTGAGACTGAGGAATTTCAGAACTGTGTCCGATTGTGTCAAGCATGTTTTTGTTGCTGAAAGAGACATACACATTCAAACTAAGCATAGTGGGAGTGATCTAGATCATTGTAATAAATTGGTAAAATTACAATATCGCTCTCCGGACCCTCTTCCTTGGTGGGTTTTCCCCACCCACTTGTGGGCGGAGACTGTCCTGAAGGTTCTTCCAATTTTAAAGACCTTGTGTTTTCAGTTTATATTTTTAAATTTTATTTTAGTTCATTTTTGTTCTTTATGTACATTTGCATGTGATGCCATTTTAAAAAATAAGTAGTGTTTATTATTGTGTTTTTAAAATTATAATAACTTTGGTTTTACGTGACACAGGAACACCAAACAACTTTCATCATGATGTCTGACACCTCGAGCATGAATACAAACTGGAGAGGTTTTGCTGTATGACAACAATTTACCATTTATTTCCTTTCCGGCATGGATCCATACCGCTCACACGCTTAAGATTAATATCTATCAGAATCACCAACAACTCTGTAACATGATGTACCAAATGATGCTTCACTCTTCAGAGAAGCAGACGTTTCTATTTCTGGACAGTGCTTAATTACTTACCTGTTGTCTGCTGTTGCAAACATCCTGCAAGCAACAAAATGACATGTCTTCCTTAAAGGCTATTTGCACGTAGGAACATCATGCAATATTTCACCCAGGGTAATGAACATTTAATCCTAAGTCCTTCCATAAACTTAGATAGAACGTATCTTTAATTCACGCATGGTGTGCTCCCAGCCCATTTCAAAAACAAAACATTCTTGGGTATTATTATAATTTTATAGTGAAAAACAGTCATATACAACCTCAGTAAGGTATATCAAGCAGGACTGAAAGCCAGACTGAACAATGAGACAGATAAATGATTTAATGCCGTGCTAAAAGCTGCTAAAATTGTGGCCCAGATCATTAAATGACTCCAGACCCCTTGAGAAGCAGAGGAGTCTCAGCCACCACAACCTGCCATCAGTACTCTAACTAAAGCACCAGATCTTATCTGTGTGGGTACTCTCCCAAGGTGGCTTGCTTAATGAACAACCCAACAAGTCCCAGGGAAAAGTCCCAGGGCAAAAGAATCCTATTTTAAAAGATCTTTAGCTTACATGCCAGCCTTGTGAAGACAGGGGTCCCTTGTCATTGTGGGGGAAAAAAAGAAATAGGCCTCAAAGCCAAATCTTCTCAAATAAAAAAAAAAGAGAATTAGAGAAAGAAAGGAAACTACTACAGCTGCAGACCAAAGGAGATTCTGGACCAAAGAGATTCTGGACTCACTGGTTACAATAATAGAATAAATATCTTTTGAAAGGGAAATTATTGTTTTGAATTTGTTTTGAACTATTGTGCAGAATTCTGATTTAGACTAAAATCCTTTTGACAAGGGCATGACACATATTAAAAAGCAAGCTGCTATTAATAACAAATAATCATAGTAATAATGTTTAATCTTGAATCATGAATGAATAAAATAGTCCATCCTAATGATTGTTTTGCATCATGACATTTAAAAATAATGTAAAGGAATCACATGATTAAAGTTAATCCTGATTAATCCTTCCTTGCTCAAAATAGCATGCATGCTCAAAAGCAATATAAATTATGAACTAAAGTAAGTTTGATCAGAATATCGGGAATGTATTTATTTCTTTTATAAGACAATAATACTTTTTATTTTTGAATGATAAATTATTATCACATGAACAAATGGTTCAAAGTCATTTTCAAAGTAATGTTCCACAGGGTGAATGCTGTTTCTAGTTTTCATCCCTGATATCCAGTAAGACCGGTTCCACAAGAACATTCGTACAGTCGTACAGCAAGATACAGTGTGTGAGGAGCTGAGCTTCAGCTGGGACTACTACTGTTTGAAGAGTCTGACTAGGAAAATGCATTAACAGTATTAAAAATGTATTAACTTTCTTAACAACTTAAATGGTAAGGCCCTAAAATAATCAAAACATAAATAACAGTCTTCTGCATACTGCCCTATTGTGTATTACAAATGGTTTCTTTTCCAAAGACAATGATGATACAAATTACAAAAATATAATCTGACATCATTCAAAGTTATTGGAGCAGTGCTTTATCTACATATATTTTATTTTTGCTGACCACAGCCTTTGCTTTGTATGGCCTAATTAGCATCTTAATAAAGTGCATGATCAGGGTCATCACAATGGATACAGCTTTTGTACAGGTTTTCAGTGCTCAGTTGAAATAAATTTCAAAGTCAAGGTTTGGTCCCCCAGTTCAGGTTTAAACCTGAGATGAGACTGATTTTTTTAAAACAGACAGAAATGAGATTACTTTTACATTTACATCATTTAGCAGACACTTTTATCCATAGCGACTTCCATTCCCTAACTACAGGGGATAGTCTCCCTGGAGCAACTTGGGGTTAAGGGTCTGCTGAGGGTAGGATTCGAACACATGACCTCTTGGTCCAGAGGCAAGTATCCTACCCACTAGGCCACTGCCACCATATTAGCCTTATATACAGCATGGTTTTTCATTCCAAATGCAAACTGCACATCACTATTTGATGTCCATGTAGGATCTTACTGAAGAAATGTCCAGTTCTGCATAAAGCAAACCTTATTTTAGCAGTTTGAAAGCCAACAAATGAGGAAACCACAATACATTATGATAATGAACTGTATTACAATGTATGTTGAATGAGTTTGTCTCACCCAGGCCTTTTCTTATTCCTACAGTGGGAAATTATTTAGGAAATTGTTTATCTGCAGTCAATCAGCGATGCGTTTTCATAAAGAACCGGTACCAACAGAGAAAACACTATATCTGTTAAGCTAGACACCAAAGCTTTGCAGCAAATAATAAACTACTACTACATACAAACACCAGAAAGGTCAGTTTAACCTTCCCAGGCTTGCTCCAGGCTGTTTGCCATCAGAATTAATGAAGAGGATAATAGCCAGCCACACAAACAAGTGTCCGAGTGCATAAACAGCAGCTACCTGCCCCCAGACTCCACAGATCTTTAAACTCTGTTTGTCAAAAAAGCACTTTGGTAACATCCACCAGTCAGCCATAGCACTTGAAACCACCTGTTTAACACTGTGTAAGTCCCCTTCGTGCCACCGAAATAGCTCTGACCCATCGAAACATTCAACATACACTCAAGTTGCATTGTGGGGCCTCCATGGTTTGTTCAGCACATCCCATAGTTGCTTAGTTGAATTGAGATCTGCAGAATTGGATTCCAAGTTGCCATCATCTCTTTAGACACTATTCCATAGGTATGCAGGAACCGTCCTCTATTTTTTCATAGACTAGTTGAGATGTTTATATTTTTTCTAGGCATTGTTTAGCAGTGCAATAAAAAAACAAAAACAAAAAACATAACCCAACTGACTTGTTTGTGATGTCCTTGTACACCTTCATATTTCTCACAGCATTAGAAAACCCCTACTCATGTATCTTCAGTCCAAATAGACAGTACTGCATTGACTTCCCAGTTGTTAATTTGTATCACCGTTGTTGTTGTTCTTGGTGGTGGTGGTTTTAGAGAGTAAAAACAAAGGCCAGTCTGCCAGTCTGTTGTCAGGACAACATTTTGACCCAAAAGCAGAGACATGGTTGTCCCGGCTGCGGCCCACAGCATGGGTACGGCTCAGGTATGGGTCAGTTTATTTGCAATATAAAAACATTTGTTTGCAGTACCGTGTGGTTCCTTGTGGCAGTAGAAAAGCGCCATTTGTCATGCTTCTCAAACCATTCCTAAACATTTTTTACAGTGTGGCAGGGCACATTTTCCTGCTGAAAGAGGCCACTGCCATTAGGGAACACTTGGTCTGTAACACTGTGTAGGTTATGCGTTACGTGTCAAAATGATTTTCACATGAATGCCAGGTTTCCCAGCAGAACATCGCCCCAAGCATCTCACTCCTTCTGTCAGCTTGCCTTCATTCTATAGTGCATCCTGCCATCTCTTCTCCAGGCTAGCAATGCACACTCATCCAGTCGTCCACATGATCCAGTCATCCACACTTTTCTTCCATTGGTCCTTGACCCAGTTCAGTATTTCATCTGACTAATTGGTTAGAGGACAATAAGGGTGTTTCACATTTTGCATTGCTGTCTATATTGTAGCATATGTTTAAGAATGAATATACAATAAAACAAAGAAGAATGACAGATACATTCAAGTGCGCCATGAACATTCCCTTGAGAAGATGTTAGTGCTGATCCAGAGTTCAGCTCCCAGAAGATTTGGTAAGGCAGGCTGCATCTGAAAATGACAAGCTGAGACAGAAGAGCTGTAGCGTGAGGGAAAGCAGACAACAGGGTGAGGACCAATCACTCCTGAACCAGAGGGAAAAACAATGTTTTTAAGAAATACTTGTGCCAGCATAGATAAGGTACACATACGTCAAAAAAAGCTCAACTTTACATACATGAGATGAATCAACTGAATTGTACCTCACATGGCATAAATAATGAGCAAACTGTACACAAACAATATATCCCAGACTGTCCAAAAGTAATTTTGACAGGCTTTGTTTCATTTGTTTCACCGTTTAGTGAAATGTTTTCTTGCTTGTCTCATTCTTATTTTTTCTTCACGGAGTTAATATGTATGTAACGACTAGCAACAACCAATCAATTTTGTCTGCAGAAATAAT
The DNA here is from genome assembly GCA_037974365.1 of Hydrocynus forskahlii. Classification (NCBI taxonomy): domain Eukaryota; kingdom Metazoa; phylum Chordata; class Actinopteri; order Characiformes; family Alestidae; genus Hydrocynus; species Hydrocynus forskahlii. Next base: position 9,189 of record JBBPCX010053384.1, on the reverse strand, counting down.
TACTAAAAACTATAACAATACATGCAAATATGTATCTGACACCAGCACCTGTACAAATCCAGAAGGTCAATCATTTACCTTGCCTTGGCTAAGTAATAATTTAATAGGAGTAAAGAGAAAAGGCAGGCAAGCTGAGGGTAAAGAACAGAGGTGGTGTCGTATCAAATTTTGACAGATAGAATGTCTGTATAAATTTTAAAAAATCAGTGAAATAATCTAGGTCCTTCTATTTCTCTAGCATTGTTACAGAAACTGTCATAGCTCCAGGATTCTTCTTGAAACCAGTGAATCTGTAATTAACCATTCTAGCCAGCATACTGAAGCTACCTCTATGATCAGCATTTATCCTTCTTTACAAATAAAATAAATGCAAAATAAACTCTAGATTCATTATATAACTGGTGATCCTATTCATTCCCCACACTGCAAACATTCTGCCTTGTTCAGGTTCTTCATTATCTTCTTTAAAGGATACAAAGCCTTCATCAAGTCCCTTAGATCTGATGCTTGCAAGATATCTAAATGAGTTTTTAACAGTGTTGGTCTGACTATTTTATCAATTGTAAATAGCTTTCTGTCCACTGACTGCCCCAGACAAGCAGTAGTCCACCCACTGCTTAAGAAAATCTGCCCTTTTATAAAAAAAAAAAAAAAGATCATTCTTAAATTATTTTTTTCAAATGTTTTGGAGATTGTTTAAGTAGAGTTGATTTTTTTTTTCATGAAGAACATGTATGAGAAATAGATATTTATGAAAAATTGCACACCAGAGCACAGAAATTGTCCCATTAAAGTCACAAATGACCTTTTGCTTACAGCACATATGTGACTGCTCAGTCTGAATTCTTCTTGAGTTGAGTGCAGTATTTGATACTGTGGATCACTCTATCCTATTCCTGAAAAGTGGTTTGGTACCAGGGCCACTGCTCTAGTCTATTTTAAATTATATTTATCAGTCAGAGCAGTTATGGGTAGTGCCTCCTGTACCGTGGCCCCTCTGTCCTGTGGCGTTCCCCAAGGCCCTGTCCTTGGCCTCTTGTTGTTTTGTGTATAAATATTTAAACTAGGGCACATCATACGTAAACATAATATCTAGTAAAATGATTATGCAAATGACATACAAATCTATGTCCCAAAAATAAAAAACTGTTATATTTCATCTTGTCTGGCACAAATGAAGTGCTGGATGTCCCAAAATCCTTCCTAATTTTTCATGAACATCAAGGATCCCTGTCTGCAAATACCAAAAACCTGGATATAATATTTGACAGTTACCTTTCCTTCAAAAAGAATGACTAAAGTTAAGCAAAGTCATGTTTTTACCAACTATGTAACATTTCAAAAATGAGGTATTTTCTATCATAGGTTGATCTCGAGAAGACTATACAAGCTTTTATTTCATCAAGGTTAGATATTCTTTAGATTCAAGAGTAAGCAAAAACAAATCTCATGCCTTCAGTTGTTACAAAACACAGCTAGACTTTTAAGTAATACTAGAAGACATGAACCCTCTTCACTTTTTTCCCAGTAAGCCTTGGAATTGATTTTAAGATCTTTTTGATCAATTTGAGAGCAAATCATGGTTTTTCCCCCAGCCACATTGCTGAGTTGCTGCTCCTCTCTAGAAGCCAGGACTGATTTCTGGTTTAAGACTAAAGGTCATCAGTCTTTTGCAGTCAGGGACCCTCAGTTATGAAACATCCTGCTTGTGAATCTGAGGCTTTCAGGATTGGTGACATCTTTTAAATCACTTCTCAAAACATTTATTGTTAATGAATCTGTCTAGCTTTATCTGACATTTCTCACTTTTTCATTACTGCTTCTGTCATTCTTTTTCTGTTCTGTTTTTTCAAATTTGTCCCACCTCTTTATTGTTACTTTTGTGCTACTTTTCAAATTTATTGTTATATGTCTGATTTTTATTTACTTCAGTTGTGAATTATTTTAATGCTTGTAAAGCACTTGGTGTAACTATGCTCTTTAAACAAAGCTGCTACTACTACTACTACTACTACTACTACTACTACTACTAATGATGATGTGAGGCTGTTTCTTGTCATAATTAGTAAGGAATAAATAAAAGAACAGATAAAGTCTTCAGACAATCTCAATACAAATGAAGACAGCTAACGAGATAACAAGCAATAACCTGGAAATCCAGGCTGTAATGACAAATTTGAATAAAAAACTTTGGGTCACTGAACCAGGTGACAAGTGAGCCATTACTGTGATGAATAAGTCCTTTTTACTCAACCAGTCACATATTACACAGGACAAGTACCCAATGACACTTCTCCACCTCTAGTTTAGAAATATTTCATGCAGTAGTTTAGCATAAGGCTTTGGAACATCTACTTTTTTACCAAAACTGACAAAGACTGATAATGTCCCTAAGTCCCTCATCTGTGCATCATCTGCACAGATGAGCTGCCAGGTTCTGGCTGGTTCTACCAGATCAATCTGGAGCAAGTGGAGACACTCAGAAAACTGGAAAACTGGGAAGAATGGACTAAAAACAAACAACAATTCAGGAAACCTTCGAGGCTTCAAGATAGGAAGGGAGTACATCAACTCTCTGCACTATTAATAGTGAGAATTAATCAGTGAAGAAATTTTAAGCAATGTGGTAATTTCATTTTCTCTCCGTTTTATAAACTCTGTCCCCTTGTATAGTGTACCTAGTCTCTTCACATTAATGCAATGTCATTATTTTCTACCTATAATGTCATTCATCAGCACTTGTGCTCAAAGTTGTCCTGTCGTCATCTAACACAAATTATTAAAAACTATTTAAAATGATTAAAGAAATGTAGATCTACATTCCTGTTGGGAATGTTTACATGTACAGTACCAGAGGCACTTATTAGAACAAGCAGGAACTGTTATAAATTGCGTTTACAGCCCTTGGTAATTTTGTGATTTGGAAAGAGAAATTTTGTTTAATAATAAAGGAAATTAACCTAGAAATACACCAGACAAATATCCCAGCATCATCTCCTTGGCCAATGTACATTTGTGATGATCCATATTTGTGCTATTATTTGTGATCACTGAATATCACTTTCATTCAGTCATCCACTCCCCGTAAGTGCTTCTGATCAGTCCACTTTAATCTTGTTTTCTTATGCTTAGTGTTAGTTTTGTGAGAGTTCAGCCAAGAGTTCAGACCAGCCACCTTCATGAGATGATTTGCTTTGTTACTCAGATTTTTTTCCTTTTTGTCACCTTTTTTCCTTCCTCCAGCTTCTAAGGACCTCCTGGAGCAGTGGCAACAAACAAGGACACATAATTATGTACGTTTTAATTCACGGGTTTACTCTGGGTGACAACTTTGCCCTCTTTCTCACTCTGGTTCCCATGCCTCCCTCCCCTCACACACATGCACAGTTCATAACAACACTCTCGTTCGGTCTGTGTCCACAGTCTCTGTCTCCTCCCCCAAATCAGCTAAATAAACCACACTCAAAATAACAAGACAAGCAAAGGAAACATTTCTGTCCCTGGCTGACCCGCTCCTACCAGCAGGCCAGAATAAAGACGAACCTAAACAAAATCAAACAAAACCAAAAAAAGAAAAGACAACCTAGAGCACCAACCAGGCAGTTTCTGGCTGCACTTCCGACTGAGTCCAGGAATCTCTTTTGGCCTTCCACACGAGCAGATCGTTTCCCATCATCCTTCTCTTGCACTCCAGCCACGGTCAATCTCCAAACGGTCATTATTTAAAATCGGGTCGTTTTAACATGTTTGAGGTTGACACAGCCCATTTGTAATTGTGTGCTTTATATATGCAAAAGATCATTTTAGAAGAATATATACCATCAATCTGTAGAAAATACAGAAACTCTGAGTATCCGAAAACCAGTGTTACATGGATGTGTTTTGTACATGTAGCAGCATGTGCATCATAAACGAGTGATGTGTAAAGTGCATGGTGGAAAGCTGAGTCAGTTCACACTTCAGGTATGTGTGCAGTAAAGGGAGATTGGAGGGGCAGGTGTGTGTTAAGGAGTCTGATGGCTTGTGGGAAAATGGTCCCACACAGTCTTTGCCAGGGAAGAGTGTGAAGAGTTTTACTTTCCTTGTCTGGGCACGCTACTCCAAATTCTTTAATATATCCTGGGATATAGCACAAGGAATATGAACACTATGTACTAAGGGAACTAGGCAATGCGTAGCAAGGAGGTGAAATATTTTACTCTCAATAGCCTAACACACAGATGAAGGCTGTGTCTTCATCTCCAGATCCAGCAGTCTCTCTCCCTGGAACCATGCCATGTATTGCCAAGACAGGTTATTTTTATGTGGTTACAGAAAATATCCCAAGAATGATCTGATGGACAAATATATTTCAACTGGATAAAAATAGTGGATATATCATTTGACTTGTTCGGTTCCTCATCTACTCATAGCAGCACTGCTGCCACGTAGAAGATTTGCTGCTCTTTCCTCTTGATCAACTAAATCATTCAATTTAGAATTAAAAATGAAAACTTCAATTATTAAGAAAACCACAGTGTTCTATCTCAGCAAGATGGACAGACGGCATGCTGAGCTTTATTTGGTGTTTCTATGTCATGTAGAACCAAAGTTATTGTCATTTAAACAATATATAATAATAACCTGGGGTTTTAAAAATGGCATCACACGCAAATTAACATAAAGAACACAAATGAACAAATTTATTTTATTTTAGGTCTTAGAAACAAATGGAAAAAAACACAAGATCTTTGAACATGGGAGAACTTCCCGGATAGTCTCCAAATGAAAATCTGTAGAGGGAGGGGGCTAGAGAGCGGCCGAGCGACAGCACACAAAGAGAAAGAGCAACAAACGGCAAGTGTGTAGGAGGGCAAACATAGGTTTTAGACTGATTTACACCATGTACAAAAATCAGATTTTAGTTTTGTTGCTTATATGCCCCAGCTGATGCAATCACGGCTCATAACATGATCACTCATGTGACTAGTCTTGTGACACAGCTCCGCTGTACTCAATATTGGTGGCCTCTAATAAATAGACTGTATCTACCCCTGTTGTTTGTAATACTGATCCAGTGTCGGAGGACAACACACCCATTTTAAGAGCAATTGATTACTTTTTTAAGACTTGTTGCCTAATACAAATGCACCCTAGAGGACAGAGTCCTGTTCCACCATGTATTTTAGAGAGGGCCATGGTTACTTTGTAGGCTTGCCAAGCACTCACAGAGAGGCTGTGTGTGATAGTGAGTTTAGACCAGTGGCTGGATGGAGCAGCTAAACCAGGAGCACCAAATCTGTATATGTAGTTATTCCAGTTATTCCAAAGGTGTCAGTGCTGCAGAGAGACTGGTGTAGGTTCCTCACTGGTTTCTCCAGAGAATGCATGAAAGTCTTCCCTTCCTTTCTCGGGGCTGACACCTTGCAACGTGTTCAGATCTCAGCATCTATTATTCCACTCCAGCGCCCAGGAGACCTTCATGGGGAGACTGAAGGAGCTGTTTGAATACAGCAAGAAGGTCCTAGGCAAGGAGGTCTAGACATAGCTTTACTTGCAGCTACAATACAGGGGTGTGTGTGTGTGTGTGTGTGTGTGTGTGTTTCTAAATATAGCTATATAATTCACCTGTAATATACATATTTATGTGTGTGTGTGTGTGTGTGTATGTAGTGGGCAGTGGGTGGCCTGGTGGTTAGGGCATTGCCAGGGCGATCAAAAGGTTGTGGGTATGAATCCCAGGACTGCTCGTGGCACCACTGAGATATGTTTGAGCAAGGTACTGTCCCCACACACTGCTCCCTGGGTGCTGCATTGGTGGCTGCCCACTGAATCACATGGCTGAATCTTCTTTCTTTTTTCTACCAAAAGTTGCTTATGAAGAAGGTAGAGGAAAGAAAAAATGTCAAATTTCTGTGAGGTTTTTGCCCAGCAGCCAGACCCCTCCCAGCCAATAGAAGGAGGCAGAGAGCCGGGTCTGACGCTGGGCAGGCTGTTAGAACCCTCCCGGCCTGCAGAGGGAGATGCAGAGAAGGTAATGATTGAATAACATGGTTCACATGGGCAGCTCCCTACTTAAGGTGAAGAAAAAATGCCATTATTGGCTGAGTCGTTTGATAAAGCCAGGTAAATGGTATCTTGAGTTTTTCAAGCACTCTTGTTTGGGTTTGTGTTCAGTGCTCCGAACTCAGAACACAGTATTTAAAAAAAAAAAAAAAAAAAAAAAGCTCAAAATGCACAGCAACCACTTTCAGTTAAAACTAAGGAAAGCACCTTCTCTTGAGATAGTCTCTGTCTTGCCATTTTAAGGGAAATTTTTGTTTTCTCCCCATTTTCTCACTTGGGTCCACTAGTTTTCCCTCCAAGCAGTTTGTTTGTTTTCCGCTCCATATTCTGGACAACTAGATAAAAAAACAATCACTTCACTGCTTTTCAGCTCTGCGGTCGGACTGAAAGACAAAATGTTATACTTTTCAGATAGTGAAATGAAACCTTTGCAAAAGTAAGACTTTCTGTGAACCGGCATATACTGCATGTGTGTATGTAAAGTATATATGGACTGAGTACAAATATTAACACTCATGGTCAAACTTACTAACATTTTTCATGCTTGGGGTGTATTTGACCCCAGCAATTTAAACCTGAGAAAATGGTTGAAATTAAAATTGATACTCAAGTTCATGTCAGGTACTTTACAGACATGTAATGCCTCCACAATGCAGGTGGAAAATGCCATGTGAACTTTCAGTGGTTCTTACACTCCAATAGGTATTGGGTTTGGTTATGGAAGTTTTTGGAAGTTATAGAGCAACATCATCCAAAGCCACAACAAATGTGTGTAAAATGTTAATTTCTTTTTTGTATGTTTTATGGCTGAAACATGGGGTCAAAGATGTGTACAAAAGCTGCACAGGACACTGAAAATGTATCATGTCAGCTTTGTGTTTTCCCATTTGTTCCCGTTTAAGTAGGAATAGTACTTAAATATGAGGCATAAAAAAAGATGTTGGTTATTTATTCAGAGAAATTAAACACTGAATAGGGACAAATTAAGGCTAAAATATATATACATTAGTAGACATTACTGTTACTTAATAGCTCATTCAGCCTATACCTTGTTTTTAACACCGGTTCTCTACAGTGCTTATCAGAAACACAGTTTAGAATTATTTATTTTGTAAAGTATGTGGAAATGAGAAGGTAATTCAGACCTTAATGAATGAGACCACACTTTGGAGGACATGTGAGGTTTACTGTAGAGCTCTGTATAAATGTAATATTTCTGAACACTTCAAATTAATGATACTGGTGTACATTGTGGATGCTTAACAACATTTGAAATCTTACTGTTGGTAATCATGAGTACTTCTGTTGAGGTTTCCCCTCAAGGTTAAGTATGATGTACTTACCTGCTACTCTAAATGTAGAGGACAAATGAGGACAGAAAAAATAACAAAATGGAACGTAGGCAACTATTAGGAAGGCACTAGTGGCATATGTCTATATTTGGAATGGTATGATTGCCTCTTTAAAAATAGAACCCGTAGAAGACCTGGGATGTTATTATTATCAGTGTCAAGTGTTCTGCAAAATCATAATTGTAGTTTTATGACTGTTTGGATTGCTTGGCACTGTGTGATTAGCAATATCAGTGTTTCAACAGCTGCAGGGATGAGGTCCAACACTGGAAACCGCCATTTATCAGTAGGCAACCTTTTTCTGTGTACTGTTTATTCCTATTTTTTGCCTATAAATAATTCAACAGCCTTGTATTTTTTGTAATCAGTGTTTGATGTGACTGAGTGTGCTTTCTGACATCCCTCTGTCTTCTCTGATGAACTGGGCCTGTGCACACTCCCAATTATAATTACTGATTTAGAAGACTACTATTATTCCCAGACTGATTAAGCAGAATTGCACATGGGCAAGAGTCTTTTATTACTGGACAGCCACTCACTCCCAAAGCCCAGCCTTCATCATCAAGGCTCTGCTTCCAAAATTATAACAGTGATTGTGCTTCTCTACAAGCAGATAGTTTTGGTTTCAAGGCCTAGACGACTAATGTTTAGGCCAGACTTTATAACTTGCTGTTGAGTTGATGGTATTACAGTACATGTACTGTCTCTTGTGATTTCGCTCTTAATATGTCTCAGCGGTCTTTTTTGTATCTTGAGTCACTCCTCATTTCTTTATATTTTTCCTTTAATCACCTTTTTGATTTAAAAAAATCTGTTTAATGCCCGTCAAACTGTCTTATCTTTGGCATATTGGGTAAATTAAATGAAAGAAATGGGAACAAATTTTTACTGTGACAGGCTGCAAAGTGCTAAAGATGCAAGGAGCCTAGATAAAGGAGCTCCAACCACTCAGCATTCAGCACCACCAGTATACTGATCACCGCCTGATCATCTGGAATCACCTGCTCCTGGTTCTTCACTGTTCCTTCACAGTTAAGTTAGACTTAAGTTAGATGATCTTTGTTATGCTTGAATGATTCATACCTATGTCACTGTTTGTCTTAACAAACAAAAAACATTCCTCTGATACTGGTCAGGTTCAGGGACTGGACTGGAAATGAAACGTTGAAAGTCCTTCAGGAAGCCTGGAGAACTGTTTCTCAAGACCACATTAAAATACTAGAAAGTCTGGATCTTTTAAAGCAAAAAATGAAGAATGGTAAAGAAGAGGTGGCTAAAGTTATTTGCACAGTATTTTGTGTGTGTGTGTGTGTGTGTGTGTACTATGTTTTTTTTTTTTTATTTGAGTATACAATAACTGTAGATTATAATTAATTTTTTCACTGCATACTTTTGATTCACTGGAAAGTTTTTCACATTTAACTACTTCGTCTGCATATCTTTAGATAAAGACAGTTTTCTAGTAGCCTTGGCTGTTTTTCTGCATTCCTTACACAACACAGAAATTTTGGTAATCGCCTTTGCTTTCCCACAGGTGTTTAAACGATTGTTCCTTTGGACTCATTCATCACTAACTGCAAATTTCTTAACCTTGGCAGTGGCCTGGTTTTGTCTTTTAGTAATATTGTGAACGTAGTTAGGTATCCCTAACTAATAAAAGCTGCAAGGGAGTTAAATGAGAAGAGAAATGCACCATCTGAGAGATTTTTTACCAACTTATTTTCATGAGGAATTAGATGAAGTATACTGTTTTGTTGTCAGGTGTATAGTTATTTGCACGCACATCCTCCCC
>JBBPCX010053373.1:0-14610 GCA_037974365.1 Hydrocynus forskahlii | reverse complement strand
TGATATTCCCTCACCAACATGGAGGATTTGCCTTAAATGATCTTAAATCTAAATGTTAAATATGAAAAATGTATCTCATACTCTAAATGTAAAGCTTCACAGTTAGATAGGGCTCAATGGGGGGTTATGGCAAACGAGGGGTCTTTGGAAAGGTCTCATTGAGCCCTATCTAACTGTGAAGCTTCACGGAGATTGGTGGTTGCCCCACCTAGAAAAGCCGCAAGCACGTTCTGTGGGGGACTAAAGTACACCTGGGCTAGGTGAACTCTCTCCTCCTAGTGTTTTTCCTGCAAAGTTGCAGGGTCCGCTTTCTTGCAAAGCCTTCTCCATTTGGTGCGATCAAGGGCGTCTTCCAGCGCTGCATTGACAATCTTCATGTCTTCCTTGATTCGGTCCATCCACCGTTTCTTGGGCCTTCCATGTGGCCTTAGGTCTTAGGGCGATTCTGGCCACTGAGTCTTCGTCACTCCTGACCACATGACCGTACCATCGCAGTTGTGCCTCTTGCATTTTCTCCGTGATTGGGGCTACTCCCAAGAGCTTTCTGACGTCGGTATTCATGACGCAGTCCCATCGTGTCAGGCCAAGGCACCATCGGAGCATTCTCATCTCCATAGTGTGGAGGGCCTGTTTGTGCTTTGCCGTTGCTGGCCAGCATTCCGCTCCATAGAGTGCCACTGGGCGGGTGACGGTTTTGTAAACTTTCGCCTTCAGACAAATTGGCATGTGTCGATCGCATAGGATGCCAGTGACTTGGCGCCATTTCGCCCAGGCTGCATTCACTCATGCTCGGACGTCTGGAAGCAGATCGCCATCACTGCTGATGACTGAATTTGGTTGTCTTCTTCAGCTGGTCTTGGTCAATGCTGACGGTGCCGATGGTCTTCTTGGTGTTCAGCCTCATGCCGTTGTCGTCTAGGCAGTTTTTCCATTGCTGCGCTTGGCGTTGCAACCCTGGGCGGTAGTTGGAGCATTCGGCCACATCGCCTTTACCTTTCCCGGTGGGGACCGTTGTGCTTGTGCTCCAGGCTGCCGGGGCCTTGCCTTCGCTGATGATTTTGTTGAAGAGAGCACAGAGGAGGGTGGCGCCATGGCGTCCAAGGAGTTTCCACGCTTCGGCAGGGATGTTGTCTGGGCCAGGGGCCTTCTTTAGGGCAGTTGTGACTTCAGTGATGGTGATCGGTGTGGCGGGTCCTGGGATTGGGTTGGCGCTGCATATTGGTGGGTGGGGAAACTCTTCATTACTGATCTTTGATAAATACTCATTCCACCGCTGGAGGATGGCGGACGGGTCTCGCAGCACTTGCTGTTCGGCACTCTTGATGTGCTTGACCTGGCCGATGTCCTGGGATGCGCGATGTGACCAACTCCTTGTATAGTTGGGCGCAATGGGCAGCCCTCACCAGTGCGACTGCTCGCTTCGCCGCGGACTTGGTGGTCTTGTAGCGTTGGTAGTCATTGTCATCGCGGGACTGCAGCCACTTCTTCAGGGCCAGTTTCTTCTCCTTTGCACTTCTTTGTTTCACCACCATATCTGCTTGTCTATGAACCACCTTCCAGGTTTTGTCTTCCCCAGGGTTGTAGAGGCGGCCTCATAGATTTGGCCTGCGAGGGAACCCCAGATGGTCGCCGCTGGCAGGCGGAGATCCACGTCCACACGTCTGAGTGCATCCAAGAGCTGTACCTTGCACTCGGGAATCCACCACCATTTTTTTTTCTCTGCGGTTGTTGTCCTCGGTGGGGGTCGGCGCTGGCCAAGGTTGAGGTGCAGGTCCATGACCACCAGCTGATGTTGGGGGCCTGCGTTGGTCGAAGGAATTACCTTCACATCATGGACTAGGTGGAGGTGGCGTCTTTGTAGGAGGAGGTAGTCGATTTGGGTGTCTCGGCCACCACTGGAATACCTAATCTGGTGCGCCAGTCTCTTCTTGAAGAAACAGTTCGTTTGGGGGGCGTAACATGAGACGACGTGTAGAGCTGATGACCCAGTGTCGATCTTAATTGACATGAGGCGATTGGAGATGCAGGAGACCTCAGCCACACTGTCCCTGAGCTTCTCGTTGACCATGATGGTTACTCCGTTTTGGGCTCCGTTTCCGTTGTATAGCAGTTTGAAACCCTCACCAATGTCCTTGGCTTTTGCTCCTTTCCATTTAGTTTTTTGGCTGCACGCGACGTCGATGCGACAGTTCTTGAGGGCGTCAGATAGCTCGCGGCTTCGTCCAGTCATGGTACCGATGTTGAGGGTACCAAGGTGGAGTTGGACTTGCTTCTTTAAGCCCACCTCGTCCATTGGTGGGTAGCCCTCGTCCACTTCCCACGTCGTTTGGGTGAGGGGGACGCCCTAGCATTCGTCTCCAGGTTTTGAGTCGGCATTGCATTTGGTACGACTGAAGGATACATTGATCGGGGCGTTGCACCCCCTGAGATCCACGACCCTCACCGTTGGCCGACTTCCCAGTGGGTCATCGTTTCCAGCTGGCACCGTGAGGAGGTGGTGATGGGATTTTGTTTTTAAATAAACACGTTAATTTTTAAATAAATTATTTTACCATGTTGAATAAAATATTCTCAAAATGCACTACATATAAAATTAATTCTAATAAATGTAATATAAAATACAAGTTTCATTTACAAAATAATACTGTATTAAATTTATGAAATAAAACGTATAAAGTACATTCTAAAAATCCACATTATTAAAGCTTATACATTTAATTCATGTTATTTTTTAAGTGTCTAGGTTTATTAAGATTTATTTGAATCAACTTGTTAAACTCTAGTGCTTGAACAATTTAAATTGTGTAAATCTTAATATGCAAGTCGCTTATTTGTATTTATTCTATTTAGTTTGACTGCAATTGGTCAAACTAAATAGAATTGTATAAAATTTAATAAATTACCCAAGTATTTTTTTCAGTGTAGCTGGGAGCAGAATTTGCACATAATTACACAACAAACAAGCAGCTGAACCACTGGCACACAAGTGAAGTTCTTGTCCACAACGACCTTGTAGTTCTAGAACTGTGAAGATTAACACTGTAGAACGTCACTTGATGCTCAAAGTTAATATTTGGCTCAAAATTCGCAGAGGCTACCGCAATATATATTGTACTGTAATTCAAGCAAGCACGTTTTCTGTTGTATGGGCTGTGTTTAATTTACAACAAAAAATACAGGCCTTTAAGAAGAACAAAACGAAAAACAAGAGACTACTCAGAGAAATACTCGAAATATCAGCACTGTTATGATGCGGGAATGCTGGACCAATATACGGTTGCTTTGTGTTCTCTGAACAGTTATATTTTATGTGGAAATTTAGCTACATTTATGTTAACATTTATGTTCCAAATTAGTAAATTATATTTTTCTTAATAAGTAAGCACTAAAATGCATGGCATATTTTATATTGCCACAAAAAAAGCAAAAAAGCAAAAACAAAAAAAAAATGCTGTTTCTACGAATTTGCGGGGTTAATAATTAGTCAGGTTCTAAGGCCGAGACTGAGGCCGTGACTTCGCAGGGAATATGTAATGTAAGTTCTTTGTGTAAACTGAGTTTTTGATGTCTAGCTTGATGTCTAAGGAGCTAGACATCAAAAACCTTAAGCAAAATTCAAGCGATCAGGTCATGAATATTTAAGCTAAAATGATATGGATTTTTAAAATAGACTTTATATGTTTTCTTTCATAAATTTACTTTGTAAATGAAACATATTTGTAATTAATTTTATATACAGTCAGTTTTCTTTCTTAAATTTTATACAGTATTTTGTAAATGAAACATATTTTAAATTACATTTATTATAATTAATATTATATATACAGTCAATTTTGAGAATATTTTATTAAACATAGTAATTTATGCAAAACTTAACATGGTTACAAATCATTGTTTCAGTGTAAAAACTTACTAAAACATAATAAAAGAAAAAAATTCATTAGTTGCATCAGAGGTCTCCTACATCAATATCTGACAGGTGAAAAAAGTCTTCTTTTCCGTATTTGGGTCTTAAAGAGTTAAGTACAGAAGTCACGATTAATACATGTAATACAAAAACAACAGTACAATCAAGGTATTCACAAATATTTAATAAATGTGCTGAAATATGATCTTAAATAATAATAATATTAATAATAATAATAATAATAATAATAATAATAATACATTTTATTTGAAAAGTGCCTTTCAGAACACTCAAGGACACTGTACAACAAAATAGTAAAAGAACAAGCATAAAAGCAGACCATTTATAGAATCTACATAAAACAATCCAAAATAAAATGGCAGAGTGGAGAAATTTATGTTGTGTTTGAACAGGTGAGTTTTGAATAGATTTAAAAAGAGGAAATGAAGTGATGTTTCTTATGTCAGGAGGTAGAGAATTCCAAAGCCGGGGAGCAGAGCAGCTGAAAGCCCTGTTCCCCATGGTGACGAGACGGACAGAAGGGACAGAGAGAGAAATAGAGGAGGAGGATCTAAGGCAGCGAGATGGAGTGGTGATCTGAACCAAGTCAGACAAATATGGAGGGGAGAGGTGGTGAATGGCCTTAAATGTGTACAGAAGAATTTTGAAATTAATACGATGTTTAACGGGGTGCCAGTGAAGCTGCTGCAGAACGGGAGTGATGTGGAGGATGGAAGGGGTCCTGGAAATAACACGAGCCGCAGAGTTCTGGACAAGTTGAAGCTTATGGAGGGATTTTTGAGTAAGGCCAAATAAAAGTGAATTGCAGTAATCGATCTGAGAAGTGACAAGGCTATGGACAAGTATGGCAGTGGCATGTGGTATGAGAGAGGGACGGAGATGATTTATGTTGCGTAAATGGAAGTATGCAGACCGAGTGACATTACTGATTTATGCATTGAAAGAGAAAGTGCTGTCGAGGATGACACCCAGACTTTTCACCTGTGGGGAGGGTGAAACCAAAGAATTTTCTATTTTAATAGAAAAATTATCAGTTTTGGATAGTGTAGATTTGGAGCCTACCAGAAGAAACTCTGTTTTGTTACTGTTATGTTTAAGAAAATTGGAAGAGAATCATTATTTAATTTCGACTAAGCAGAGGGTAAGGGAGGATGGGGGAAGAGTGGAATCAGGTTTGGTGGACAGATAGAGCTGGGTGTCATCTGCATAACAGTGAAAATGAATATTATATTTACAAAATATGTGTCCAAGAGGAAGAAGGTAGATGATGAGAAGGGGCCCCAGGACAGATCCTTGGGGCACACCAGTGATAACGGGACGGCTGAGAAGTGAATGATTTAAGCTGGATGAACTGAGTGCGGCCAGACAAGTATGATTTTAACCAGTCAAGTGGAGTATGGGAGAGACGGATGGAGATTAACCTACTAAGAAGAACAGAGTGAGAAACAGTGTTGAAGGCTGCACTTAGATCAAGGAGAATACGGATGGTAAGTAAACCAGAGTCAGCTGCCATAAGAAGGTCATTGGTTATTTTTATGAGTGCTGTTTCAGTGCTATGAAGGGGTGAAAACCAGACTGGAACCGTTCATACAGATTATTATTAGTTAAATGAGAATGGATTTGTGTAGCAACTATTTTTTTGAGAATTTTTGAAAGGATTGGTAGGTTGGAAATAGGGGTCTAGACCAGTTTTTTCAGTATTGGAGTGATGGCAGCGATTTTGAAGGAAGCAGGAACAGTTCCAGTGGTAAGTGAGGAATGAATGATTGCAGAGATAAGGGGAAGCAGAGAGGGTAGGCAGGCTTTGACCAGAACTGTGGGGATGGGGTCTAACTGACAAGTGGAAGGTTTTGACTTAGAGATGAGATCTGAGATATCAGAGACAGAGGGGAGTTGAAAAGCAGAGAAACAAAAAGATGACAAACAGACTTCAAGGGATGTACTACAAGGCACATCAGAAGCTAGGTCTTGGTGAATTTTGTGAATTTTCTCAGTTAAAAATAACATTAGAGAATCACAGAAGGCGGATGAGTAGAGGTGGGCAGGTAGAGAATCCAGTGACTTGAAAGAAGAGTTAAGCCTTGCAAACAGTGACTTGGTGGAAACTTCATTTGAACAGATAATGGTAGAATAAAAGGTAGATTTGGTACGATTAATACACTCCTTATAATATAGAATATGATTATTATACATTTCTTTATGGATCATTAGAACAGTTTTCTTATACAGACGTTCAAGTTGTCGACCCTTTGCCTGAGTTCAGATGTAAACCTGGGTGCTGACTGAGAGAATGATACAGATTTGGTTGTTAATGGGGCAACAGAGTTTAAGATATTATTGAGACTGTTGTTATAGTGGGAAACCAGATCATCCTGGGTGAGTAGGTAATTAAAATGCAGAAGACTTGAAACAGCAGAGGAAAGGGTGTCAAGATTAATTTTCTTAATATTACGGAAAGATATGGTACGAGGGTTCTTGGTTATAGAGAGGGTGATTTTGACATTGAGAGAGAGGAGCAGACGATCAGTTCATCAGCTTTACAGTTGGAAGGAGTAAGTCCAGAGCAGCAAACTAAGTCCAAAATATGGCCCTTAGTGTGAGTGGGAAAGTTTATATATTACTTAAGACCAAAACAATCAAGGCAAGATGCAAAGTCTTTGGTAAGAGGATGACTAAAATTGTCCATATGTATGTTGAAGTCTCCCAACAGTATTATAGTAGGAGAAACAGTAGAAAAGTGTGTCAATAGGTTGGCAAAGTCACTTATAAAGCCAGAATTTGGCTTTGGAGGGCGTTAGATAGCAGCTATGATAGTTGGAACAGATCCTGGCAAACAAGAGATTCAAAAGCTAAAAACAGGTACAGACAATGGGAACACTTTCCAGTTCTCGCGATAAATTACCGCGAGACCTCCGCCACGGCCGGACTCCCGAGGTTGACAGGTGTAAACAAACCTCGGCGGAGTGGAGTCGTTAAGATGCGAAAAGTCATTGGGCTGTTGCCACATTTCAGTCAAGCCTAAAAAGTCAAACTTACGATCGGTGAGGAGATCTTGAACGAGATGTCCGTTGCTCGTAAGTGAGCTGATGTTAAGCAGAGCGAAGTTGACACAGGTGCTGTCAGACTTGGCAAAAGTGTTAGCCGAGCCCTGCCGGAGTTCTGTGGGGGCTGGCGGGAAGTGGACCAGAAGGGTATTTTTTTTGGAAAAGCAAAAAAAGCGAGCAGAGTCGAACCGAACCGAGCTGGTACCAGTCAGTGGAAAACTACCATATGTCTAATCTACCTTGGTAAGGGGTGTATTTAAAGGGCTCCTTCCTCAGCTGTGGCATGGACGCATTATTGTAATGTCATATTCTCATGTTTGTTTGATTGTCGCCTCCTCTTTTTCTCTCTCCTCATTCACCTCCTTATCCTCCCGTCTGGCCCCCGTGCCTTGTTTTCATTTGTAGTGTCAATTGATGTGTTGTGTGAAATAAATACTCAGGTGATGGAAACCCGCACTTGCGCCTACCTCTCTCCTTCTCGGTCCGGACCGGGCCGCCCCGTGACAGAATGCGTCCATCTCCAGCAAGGCGCAGCGAGTGTTTCCCGATTCCTACCCGGCTCATTCCTCCCCTCCAGCTCCACCGCAGTTTTCCCTTCGCTACGCGACCGGCGGATCCAAGATGGCGGCGCCCACAACAGCGGTAAGAAGCCGGCGTATACGTTCAACTCCTCCGGTGCGCCTTCACTCCCCTGGATCTTTTACATCCGTCAGAGGGAGCGCTCAGTAGAGGAATACGCGACGGAGTTTCGAACCCTGACAGCGCAGATTCATTATAGCGACGCGCTCCTCCGGGACAAGTTCTTCGAGGGATTAGCCACGCATCTCCAGCTAGAAATGGCCTCCCGAGTCCAGCTTTCCGTGACGCTGAAGGGCATGGTCCAGCTCAGTCGTCGCCTGGAACTCCGTCTCTCCTGCCAGTCTGAACCCCCTTTCACTACTACTGCCTTTTCCACGGCCACTTCAACCAGCGCGACGACTTCCACAGCTGCTCCAGCCGGCCTCTCGACTCTCTCTGCTGCTCCAGCCGGCGTCTCGATTCTCTCTGCTGCTCCAGCCGGCCTTTCGACTCTCTCTGCTGCACCAGCGCGCCGCTCCACGCTGGAGGTCCAATTCAATTTGCCATAAAGATTCATAAGTTCTTTTACTACATTTGTTTCCTCTTCTTTCCTTTGTTTAGTTTTTTACCGAATGCGATTGAGGTTTTTCTGATTCTAAATTTAAGATATTCCCATTTGGATATCGGTGTACTGGTGGCATCATCAATTTCGATATCTAAAATTAATTTTTTAATAGAATTACAATACTCCTCGTTTCTCAGCAGCTGAGAGTTAAATTTCCAATAATCCTTAAATGTGTTGTCTTGGTCTTTGCTTTGTAGTCTTAGAATAATGGAGCAATGGTCACTTAAGGGACCATTAGACATGATTGTTTCCATAACATATTGTAAAATTGAGTAGGATACCAACCAATAATCAATACGTGACCTGCTTTGACTATTAGGTTTGTGCCAGGTAAATTGTTTGACATCTTTGTTTAACAATCTCCATATATCTATTAATTTAGTGTCATTAGCGAAATTTTCAAATATTGGGTTTTTATGTTCTCTTGAAAATTTTGAAGGCCATCTATCCACCCATTCATCAGGAGTCACATTGAAATCACCTCCAACTACTATATAATCAGTGGGGAATTTGGTATTAAGTACCTCTATAACTATAGAAATTTGATGCAGCAGGTTCTTATTCTTTTGATCATTGTTGTATCCATAAACATTAATCAAAATAATCAGAGTATGAACGGTATTCAACACACAGGCAACCCAGTGACCATCTTTGTCCGCCATGTTGCACAAAAACCTACCAGGATATCTGTTGAAACAAATAGCAACCCCAGCCGACCTGTTTGTACCATGACTAAAAAAAAATTTATCTCCCCATTGTTGAGACCAAAACCTCACATCAGATTCATCAGAATGAGTTTCCTGGAGAAAAAAAAACTATTTGCTTGTTGCCCCTTGCAGAACAGAAAAACAGCTTAATTGAGTCTTTAAGTCCCCTTGTGTTAAAGGAAAAAAAAGAAATGTTAGTTTTCAATTGGAACACGGAACACATGAACAGCTTTAAAGAGGAAGTTTAGGAGGTGGAGTACGAAAGTCTTGAGGTAAAAGTCCCATTATCCGAAATGTTCCACTGTATATTCCTTTCGTATTCAGATGTCAGCCTGTTTCTGGGATCTCCTCCCTGATGCGTTTGCCTTCTATGAAACCAAAAGGGCCCCTGAAGCCTGCAGCCTTGCCTTCCTTCCGAGTCTGGTCGATTTTTGGCCACAGTGCTTGTCTGGATCTCCAGTCCTCCGGGGTCAGGTCTTCAGCAAAGCGGATGCCTTCTTCTTTGCACAGGGGAGAAGCCTTCGTTTGCCTCCAGATGACATCTCTCACGGCACGTCTCACAAACAGAATAATGATTTGTCGATTCTTATTCTTCGCCGCTCTTCCCACTCTGTGGACAACATCAACCGCTTCTTCCATCTTCATCTTTAGGTCCGGAGCAATCCTTCCTAGAAGTTCCACAACTTCTGCTCTGATATTTTCATTTATTTTCTCCTTTTTCCCTTTGATACGGAGACACCATCTTCTTTTGTATCTTTCTTGGTTCAGTACACGATCTTTAGTGTCGTCATTGTCTTTTTTGAGTGATTCAATCTCTTTTTCCAGGTTTTGTATTTTCTTTCTGCATTCTTGTAGCTCCTCTGAATTAAACTGCACCGATTTAGCGATGGAGGCCGGCATGGCGCTATGTTGTTGAATTTGTTTGCTAACTTCGTCCATGCGGTCATCGACACGTTTTCCAAGAGTCTCAATAGCTTTTAGTATAGTGTTAGTGGATGTGTTGGAGTCATTATCATTAGGCGTACCTTTTGCTTTTTTCTCCATATGTGGTTTTTCAGGAGTATTATCAGGGGTTGTTAACAGTCTGTCCCTTTTGCTGCTGGAATTAGCCGTTTCCATCGGGGTAGAGTAGTCATGCTCGCTGTTTCTCTGGGTTGTAAACGGGAGGTTTTTCACTGCCGGAGGTTTCGTGATGTTGTTTTCTTCATGTTCGGACTGAAACGTTGTCAATATAACTCAAAGGAGTGGATTATATAACTTCAAGATTATAACATCGGGACTTTAGTGAGGAGTTCAGACGGATGCGACTGTTCAGTCCGCCATCTTCTTTTTTGCTCTGGTTTACTACAGTAAGCGGTGGGTGCCTCTCTACCGCAGCAGGCACTGTACCGAACGGCTCCTGTCACTGTTTAGCGCCAGTAGCGCCAGTACAATCATTGTTTTCTCAAATATGAGCTTAAAGAGATGTACAATCAGCAATAATAACATCGTTCTCAGCCATACAAACATCACACAAGTGCTCTGTTTATTTACGTATTCCTGTCGAGCGTAGCCGATGCACAGAATCTCTGGTTTACTTCCAGGTGCGGTGGGTAGGTGCCCCTCTACCGCGGCAGGCACTGTCTCCGAACGGCACCTGCCACTGTTAAGCGCCACTATCGACAGTACAATCATTGTTTTCTTAAATATAATCTTAAAAAGATCAGCTGCCACTAAGGAGTGGCAGCTGCCGCTACCTGTGTTGCCGGGTGCCGGGGATGTCACTTCCGCCTGTCAGCTGCCATTTCAGGACTGAACCCTTGCTGAGCTGAACTTTTTCTATTCCAGCATGCCTGCGCCCCAGTGCACGAAGCAAGGTCCATAAAGACACGTGGTTGGATGAGTTGGGTGTCTAAGAACTTGACTTGCCCACTAGTGTTGTTTTTGGCAGCCTGTCTTAATTTTAGTTTTAGTCTAGTCTTTGCATCAAGCTGTCATTTTAGTTTTTATTAGTCTTAGTCACGTCCAAACTCTTTTTAGTCTAGTCAAGTTTTAGTCGACTAAAAGTCTGAGCATTTTAGTCTTATTTTAGTCAAAATTATCCACGACTATTTTCGTCTAGTTTTAGTCAATGAAAACTGATGACATATTAGTCTAGTTTTAGTCAGTGAAAGTTATATTTTTGTCTTTTTTTAGTAATGCGATTCTATTTAACCCAGTCGATATAGTATAAGCACCTAGTAGAATAAACAACATCTAAATTTTCTTTCAGTCAAAATTATTTCATAATTCAAACAAGATTATCTTATTATATTATTGTTACCTTATAGACTCAAGAATCCTGTACTTCCATTCCTGACACGGAAGACACTCTGATTTGAATTTACGACATTTATTTTGCCAACCAACCATGTTAGAACTTAGAAGTACACACACATAAATTTAAATAAAATAAATAAACAAAATAACATCACATCATTAAAAGTGCAAATAAAATGAAAATGTGTGTGTATTGCCATAAAACCCACATTTGTAAAACTGGTAAAAGTCTTCACCTTCAGTGTGTTGGCATGAACTGATCTGAATTTTTTTTTTTTAATTCCTGAACAAATAGTCTACACAACCAAATCAGAACAATTTAGGATCAGGTTTTTTCCGTGGATATGGGGGGAGAGGGAGAGAGGGAGAGAGAGAGAGAGAGAGAGAGAGAGAGAGAGAGAGAGTGTATGTATGTATGTGATTCAGTGATATTTCTCTCTCTGGCATTTTAATGGCTTTGCGTCCCAATACTTTTGGCCACTCTAGATAGATTTCTCAATGAACAAAAGTATTGGGACGTAACACCGTTCAAAGGCCGAACGTCCCGATACTTTTTTCTCCGCTCCCTATCGTACAGAAAATAACGTCTCGTTTTAGTCAACGAAAATGAAGAGACATTTTAGCATATGTCTTTAGCAGTTTTTATTCTGTAAACCATATTTAGTCTCGTTCTTATTCGTAAACAATATTACATTATATATTTCGTTATGTTATCGTCACATGACCAGCATTTACATTCTCGTCTCGTTTTTGTCATGTGATAAATGTTCGTTGACGACGATATTTAGTCATAATTTTTGTTGACGAAAACAACACTATTGCCCACACAGAGCCCCGCTCAACCCCATCCAACACCTTTGGGATGAACAGGAACGGACATTGCAAGACAGGCCTTCTCGTGCAACATCAGTGCCTGACCTCATACATGCTCTACAGAAATAATGGGCACAAATTCACAAAGAAACACTCCAAAATCTTGTGGAAAGTCTTTCAAGAAGAGTCTAAGCTGTTATAGCTGCAAAGGGGAAAGCCTGTGTATTTTAATTCAATATTATTAAAGTCAGAGTTGGTGCAATAGTCAGGCGTCCCAATACTTTTGTCCATATAGTGTACATGTAACCGCAGAGATATGCACAACAGTCATGTTTAACAGCCTGCCAAGACCATGTTAACGCTAATGTTAAGGCTAACCACATGTAACCTACCAAAAATGATAACTTCTCCTTTTGAGTGCATGCACAAGTTGGCGAGTAAAAAAAATACACATATAAAAATAGCCCAATTAGCATTTATTTTTTCTTACATTATTTCACAAATGTATAAATTATCTTAATTTGCTAAAAATCATACAAAATTGAAGACACTCAGAACAGAGAAGACAATGTAGAAATTTTGTGAAATAATTTAAGACAAAAAATAAATGCCTATCGAGCAATTTTGTATTTGTTTATTTTATTTTTACTCCCCAGCTCATGCTAACAGAATCATTAGAACCGATGCAACATGAGAGGTGTATTGTGGGAAAAGTCTGCTAAGAATTCGTGCCTTTTTAACGTTGTGACGTAATCCCAGCAAGCGGGAGCCTCGTGGTTTACCTATAATCTTTTCCCCGTGATCAGAGTTTACAAATCAAACATGAAAATAAGTCAAGATGTCGTACACATTTTTATGTATTTATTTTAGCTGTCACTCCTAAGTTGGTATGGATATAATCAATAACAACAACAATAATAATATTAATAATCTACTTTCGGCTGCTCTCAACCGTCTCCATTTCCTTCTATCCTCTGCATTCTCACACCAACTGACTGCATGTCGTCCCTCACCGCATGCATAAACATGTAACTTGCACACAACTCTCTGCTGCTAGGATACAGTACCCGTCAAAATACTGTATTCATCCAGACTTATTATTGTCGACCGGACTAAATGTTGTCTTGTCCTGTTGTTTTGTTGCTCTTGTGTTTTTTTCTTGCGCCCTCTTTCGTCCTGTCTGCTCTTGTGGTGTTCTGTTCTTGTGTTGCACCACGGTCAAGTAGGCACGTTGTTTCGTTTCACTGTGTTCTGTGTGTATATAATCAAAATGAAAATAAAACCTACTGACATGATTTAACTAGGCTTTCTTCTTTTACTCTTTCCTGGTAACTCCATCCTCATCATCCTTCTTCCAACATAGAGTCTCTCCTCAGCACATTTCCAAACCAACGCAAGCTCGCCTCTCCGACTTTTCCTCCAAAAGGCCCAACTATTATCATTATTATTGTTGTTGTAGTTGTTCTTATAGTGCAAATGCAGAAGCATAAGAACGAAATGGAACTTAAATAGAGATAAAACATATAGGGAATTAAACGAAAATGAAAGAACAATCTCTCTCTCCCATACACAATATTATGCAATAAGGATAAGGAGACAACTCATCTGGTGTGTCTCTGAGTGTTTTGGCCGCGTGGTGGTGCTGTTTCGTCCCTCTTGTTTTATGAGTTAACGTACACAAACATGTCCTGAACTGACCCTGTACGACGCGACTTTTTAATAACGAAGGGTTTTTTTTTATCGGATAGTGAACATCCTCCCTATCGCACCTGATCATAAACCACTTGAAAGGAACAGCTGTAGACGCCTAGTCCATAACTGTTGTACAGAAAGGAGCATATCGGGAAAAAAACATTTCTTTTTGAAGTGTTTGAGTTTGCATAACAAAAGCTTATACGGCGGCCATGTGGTCTGCCCCCCCCACCACCACCACAAGAGTGGTTTAACCCTTTAATCCATTCATAATTAAGTATGTATATATATATATATATCATATAGGTGGGTTTTATATTTGTATTGTCCTGCACACGGCCCCTGTTTCGGTTTGCAGGGCTGTCTGGCTGTAATAAATTTGATTCGCAGCTGAATTTGAAAAATCGAAACTAAAGCCCGGTTTACTTTCGTTTTGCTTTCACTCCCTCGGTGGGATGCGACCTGATGGGAAAGCTGGTAAGTGGCACTGAAAATACACGTTATTAACAAAAAAAGCTGTATTTCTTCAGATATTTCTCATAGTATTGCACATGGCAACGGTGCTGAATCAGGGGTCTCCAGTGTCGACAGGTTATTCGAGGTCACACAGGGTGGTGGTGTGGCAGAAAATTGGCTCGAGACTTCGCGCGCTGCAGCTCTGGCGCCGCGAGTTTTTGTGTTAATTCTCATATTGTTACTGTGTTAGATCTCCCCTCGCCTGATAGCGTCCAGCGTGAGATTATAAAGACAGACACGCTTTTGATCACAATACAACACTCCTGAAGGGCTTTCATTATTAGTGCGTTTTTCTTGTGTGTTCAGCAGCTAGCTCTGGCATATGCGTTTTATGAATAAACTCTTGTTCATAAACTCTTACCCACACACACACCCTATATATATATATATATATATATATATATATATATATATATACATATATACATA
>JBBPCX010053343.1:0-14613 GCA_037974365.1 Hydrocynus forskahlii | reverse complement strand
AACATTTTGCTTGATCAGCCAACAGGTGCATCAGAAGCATTTTTAGAGGGAGGGGACATGGGACATACTGTTGGGGGGGGGACTGGAACGGAGTGTAGTATTTTATTTTTTTAAGTGTGTGTGTGTGTGTGTGTGTGTGTGTGTGGGGGGGGTTCCGGTGCCCATGTTGGAGTACATCAGGTCTAAAATATCACCTCAACGCAAAGCATTTAGGGGCGAACCCGGCACTCCGGCACTCCGAGTTAGTCACAAGCAGTGCACGACCCGCTAACTGACTCCCTGACAAAATGGTCTCTGCTGCTGAGTTTAGTTTGAGATGTCGAGTGCAATCTTTAATTGATATGAATTTATTCAGAGAAAAACAAATCACTTGAGACATAATTCTTTAAAAGGTTACGCATTTCGTATACATTTGTGTTTTTATTTAGATTTGGATATTAAAAGGGTTCATTTAAATATATAACATTTGAATATATATGAATTATGTATATTAAAATAAGACATACATTAAGATTGTAGATAGCACATGTGTTACTTATAAGCAATTCACAGTCACATCAACTGAGAATGCTAGCTTGGGTGATTATAACGTTACAGTGTCCAGTTCACTGGAGTACACGTTCCACAGCACAGCAGTTAGAATAAATTTGTTTCAATGTTTACTGACTTGCTTCTGGCACTTTGTGCCTCATGGACATTCTGGCAGTCAGGGTAAAAGACCTTTGACCTCACAAATGAAATATGCTCTCTTCTCATATTCTACCACTAGAGGTCAGCATAACCTGTTTTTCTCTTGATTCAGAGTTTCCTTACAGAGGTCTGCCACACTGCGCTCTATAAATCGTGGTGGTGACCTATTGCATTGACTATGCCCTGTTAAATACCACTTAACAATGTTTTAGGACCATGTCCTCTGTGGCAGATGCCAATGAATGAAAATACTGCCTGGCTCTGGTTGGCCCACTGAATCTCTGTAGACATTTTTACTTGTTAAAAGTAAGCATCACACAAAGTAAGGATCACACCGTCTCTGTTGGATTGCTTGACCTTCCAGGTAACAGTAATGATTTTTTCTTTGATATACTGTTAAAATGACAGTTAATAGAATTGTGCAGTCTGTGTGTGATTAGACACACGTCTCATGCACTGATTGTCCTGAAACAAGCAGAAATAGGAGGAGACACCTAGCCTTGAGAAGTTTACTAGTGGCAGACTGAATGGAAACCAATGGTTTTCCCTTTACTTTAAATGCAGCTGACCGGCTGAGTCATGGTTGGTGTCTGAAGTTTAGTTTTCTTTATTTTTGGTTTTCTTCATATTTGGTAGTTTTCTTACTGATCTTCCCACAAATGACATATATGTAAAATGAATTTATAAAATGTGTTTGAAAATATTTGGAAGATTCGAAAGAAAAATCTTTTTTTTTTCTTTTGTTTTTTTTTGTACAGTGGTTTTAATTTCATACTTTAGAAGAAACGCTGGATTTGAAACGTATCCTTGCATGTAAAAAATACAAACCTTTATATTTTTTATATTAGTTTGTTCAAACATTCTCTCACATGTTTAACATTCCATCTCAGATGGGGATTACGTTGCAAAGACTCAAACTGAGCTTATTCTAAAAGCGATTATAAAAACAATGATGGTGGATGTTTGCAACAATGTTTAGATAGGTAGTATGTATCAAAGTAACATCCACATGAAGGCCAATGTCCAAGCCTTCCCAACAAAACACAAAGCATCACACTGTCTCTGTTGGATTGCCGTCTTCCAATGCTGCATCCTGATGCCATTTCTTCCCCAGATCAGTGAAGGACATAGACCTGATCATCCACATGCTGTAAAACCATGTTGGTCATCAGACCATGCCACCTTCTTCCATTACTCCATTATTCAGTTTTGATGCTCACATGTCCATTGTAGGCCCTTTCAGCAGTGGAAGACCATGGACGTCCTGCAGCCATGCAGCCCAATACGCATATGCACTGTTTGCTGACACTTTTCTATCATAGCCTCCATAAACTATTTTTTGCTCTTTGTGCTACAGGCGTTCGTCTGTGGGATCAGACCAAACAGTCAGCACATCAACTTCAAGATCTGACTGTTCACTTAATATATCCCACCCCTTGACAGATGCCAAAATAATCAGTGTTAGTCATTTTACTGTCAGTGGTTTTAATGTTGCTGCTGGTGTAGTTGTCCACTTGTCCATTATAAAACAAGTTGTCCCCTGTGCTAATGTTAAGTACTAGCACATCTTAATGCTAATTAGCTAAATGAGTAGCTAAACAAGTCAACATATCCTAACCAGCGCTATGTCAGTCTGTCTGATAAGAACAGATTGCTCTGCCATGTTTGACCTGAAGGGGCTTACGTAATGCGTGAGTTAGCTGTGTCTCTCCAGTCATGTGACAGCAATGGACAGAAAATGAGCAATGACTTTTCCCTTAAAATGAAGTCTGTTTCCTTTTCTCTTTAACTGCCATCCTCCCTGTGCTTCTGTGAAGGCTTTAGAGTGCAGTTAAGGTCCTGACAATCCTGCAGAATCCCCAGCTCTTGTATTAATAATAATAACAACAACAACAACAACAACAATAATAACAACAACAATAATAATAATAATAATAATTCTTTCTTTCTTTCATTCTTTCTTTCTTTCTTTTCATTCTCCCCTCCCCCTTTTTCTTTCTTTCTTTCTTTTATTCCTCTCTTTCTTTCTCTTCACCCCCCCTCTTTTTCTATCCTCCCATCTTTCTTTTTTCTTTCTTTCTTTCTTTCTTTCTTTCTTTATTGATCTCCTTTCTTTCTTTCTTCCTTTCTTCATTTCTTTCTTTCTCGTCTTTCCCCGCTTCTTCCCTTTCTTTCTTTCTTTCTTTCTCTTCTTTCCCTGCTCCCTTTCTTTCTTTCTTTCTTTCTTTCTTCCTTTCTTTGTTCTTTCTTTCTGTATTTCTTTCTTTCTATCTTGCTTACTTTCCTTCCTTCCTTTTTTTCTATTCATTCCCCCTCCCTCCCTTTTTCTTTTTTCCTCCCATCTTTCTCATTCTTTCTTTCTTTCTTTCTTTCTCTTCATTCTCCCCTGTCTCGCTTCCTTTCTTTCTTTTTTACCTTCCTTCCTTTCTACAGGCATACAAATGAACACATACGTATGATCTGAAGTTCTAGAAACTTGAAGGTTCAGAGATTTCTGTGACAGATGTGGCAAAGCTGGACAGCTAGAGGCTACAGTACACACACACACACACACACACACACACACACACACACACACAAACACACACACACACACTCACACTCACACACACTCACACACTGCCAGTACACCCAGGCTGAGCACAGTAAAGCTCCAAACTGGGTCACAGTCAGAGACACAAATCAAAACAGTCCTAAAAACAGAAACAGAGAAGTTCCAGACACACACGTTCTAAATCGTGATGGTCCACATGACCACATAACCACCAGCTAATCAACTGCATAGTCACTTTAAAAAACAGATTAAGACACAAATTTGTGTGTTTATAGATGTGTTTAATAAGTTTACTCGTGAACTCCCTGCAGGCCTGTTTTCCGTCTGCCAGCCTGAGCTGACCTGAGGCTCCTTCACTTCGATCTGCTGGATTATGCATATGTGTGTGTGTGTGTTTGTGTGTGTGTGTGTGTGTGTGTGTGTGTGTGTTTGAGAGAGAGAGAGAGAGAAAGAGAGAAAGATACAGCCCAACACTGTCCATCTGTGTACATGTGTTTTTATGTGCACTCATTCTAGACGTAATTAACTTTTCTGTAGGACACAAGAGATTTCCAACAGGACTGCATAATCTCAAGAGCCTAAGCTTGGGCTTTCACTGCTGTTTGAGTATGCTGGGGGTTGGGAAGAGTGTTTTTTCCCAGCTTTTTGTATGTTTTCATGTACTTTCTTCATATGTAGACCACAGAAAAAATAGGTTAACCTAAAATAACATGAGAAACAAAATGATTAAAAGTTCCATGTTTTATATTTGAAACTAAACTGGTTGCAGAGGTTCAAGTGTAAATGTTTAGGATTAGGCGAACAACATTGTAATTACAAAATAACAATTACATACATTTCTGTGCTATCACAAAGTAGCAATTACATGAATGTAATTTGTATAAAGAGTATCATTATTACACATGATTTCTTACAATATTGTGCAAAAGACAGAGACGACCCTTTAACGTGTTTAGTTGATGGTGTTCATGTGTTTAGTTTAGTCAATGGTGTTCATTTTCCAATGGCAACAAATATTTAAGATGTCCACCTTTCTTACAGCTTCAAGTGTTTTCAGCATTTTTTCTGCATACGTCGGCTGAGATGTATTCCATGCTTCTTTCAACAACTTCCACGAGTTTGTGAGCTAAGAGCTTCTAGTGCAGATTTTTGTTTTGTTTGTTTTGTTTTCTCAGATACAGCTTCTTTAACAGCTACATGTTCTATCAAACCCTTGTTGAGTTGTCTTCTCACAGTAAGCTTTTAGTGCAGTTTACCTGATGGGGCAGATTTGGTGGTTTTCTGGGTCTTAGATAGTTGTTTTAGAGCCTCATTTTCTCAACTTTGGTTTTGGAAACTTTTTTTCATTAATTTTCATTTGACTTTATTCTTCTTTGTGCAATGGAATCGTCTCCTTTCTAATCTTCTTAGAAATCCTTCCTTTTGCCATTTTACATGAGAGAGGAATGTGCATGGCGGCTGAGGTGTGTTTGAGTAGTTGCTTGTGTGCATGTTAATGTATGTTTGAAGGTGAACACAATGTCAGTGAGAGCTTTGGAAGCAGATTTTGTTGGCAGTATGCAGCTGAAACTGATTGGGATTCAGGATTAGAAGGAGGGAAGAGTTAAAGGGGCAATAGATTCACAAAGGTAAAGGTGTGTGTGGTGTTTGCATGTTCTCCTTGTGGTGGTGTGGGTTTCCTCCAGGGTCTCTGGTTTCTCCCAAAGACATGTATGTCAGGAAATGGGGTTTCTAAATTGACAGTAGGTGTGAGTGAATGATGTGTGTGTGTGTGTGCGTGTGTGTGTGTCCTGCAGTAGGCTGCCGCCCTGCCCAGGGTGTGTCCCTGCCTCGTGTCCATTTGACCCTGAGATAAGCTCCGGGTACCCACGTCTCTTTTGAGGAATTAGTGGTTTCAATGAGTGGTATGTACACATGTGCTCACTGAAAAATACTCAGTACTAATAAAGTCTGGATCCCTTTTTGTCCTCCTAAATTACTTCTTTCTTTCTTTCTTTCTTTTTCTCTCTCACTTCTCATAAAAATGCAGCATACTACCACTGTACCAGGAATGTGTACAGCACATCGTGTGTGTGTGTATGGTGCAGAGAGACTGCTAGTGGTGCAGTATGTAATGCAGATTTTCATGGTGAATAACACTGCAGGTAAAAATGCATTATGATGCGCTCACCCAACCCATCATGTTTTGAATGTGTTACATGTGTCCTGCTGCTGTCTATGTGTTAGGAAGAATTAATAAATCTCTTTATCTACTCCATTCTTTTTGTTTTGTTTAAAATTATGTAACAACTTTGTATCTCTCGCTCTCTCTGCGCTCATGATTCTGACTCCAGTTGTTGTTTTTTCTCACTTGCAACTGAATTACAATCAGTTATAATTGTTAATCACTTGCTAGTTCACCCTTTTTGGGCCTTTCTGTCTTTGATTTTAGTGGATACAGAAAAGAGTGCCCAGGTAAGGAAAAAACGATCACATCTTTTGTGCCATCAAATGTGCAGCGCAGCAGATTCCATATATATTTGAAAGATTGGGGCACATAACTAACCTCTGCACTCATTTTCATAATTCTTATTATGCTAAACAGACCACTGTAGCTCCATCCTCCCTTTTCCTCCCCCATCCCTTGTCTCTGTCAGTCTCTCCCCCTTTCTCTCTCTGCTTTCTGCTGAATTCATGGTTCTGCCTATTGACTTGCCACCACCCTGCCTGAGAAGAGCTCTCTGAAGACTTTGCATGTAAAACCACCGCATTCACATTATTGATTGATCATTTCACACCACTCAGTGTTCACACCTTTCTTTCAATATGAGTTGTAAATGCAACATAAAAACAGTTCTGACTGTGGTGTTTATATATGTTCTTGTGTTTTTCTTTTTGTTCTTCTTAAAGCTCTGTATTTTTATTACTGTGAATTAAATTAAACCATTACTGTATTTTCCTTGCTTATATCAAAGAAAATGACAGTGCATACCAAAGAAAATGCGCTTGCATGAATTACAAGACAAGTTTATGTAGGGGTAACATCGGTATTTTATATTCTAGCGTTGTGGGAGACAGCAGTTCAGTGTAAAGTGTATGGTATGAATACAGGTTTACCTTTACATTTTTTAAAATAATGTTTTGAGCTGAGTTTAAAATGAAATTAAAGTGTTTTGGGAGCATATTTGGGGGCGTGTTTAGGGTTTACATCATAAAAATAGGCATTTTTAGGCATTTTTTTTATCACATCACAAGTTTGCATTTTTTCACAATTCGTGGGGGTTACATTCCAAGAACACCCATGAATTGTGAAAAAACGCAGACTTGTTTTGGGGGTCTGCTGTACTTAATTTTGAATGTTTTGTAGATGCTTGTATTTAACTAATATGTTATTACTGTTATTACTCTCTAATAACATTTAACTTTATGCCAAATCGTACACCTAATGCTGTTAATCAGCTTTCCCATGTAGTTTGTTAATAATTACTGCATCTGTAATAATAATAATATCCGTAGATAATCTATATAGGCTGCTCAAAAGCGTAACTGCATAAAGTGTAACTGAAGTTAATGTAAAAATAATGTAAAAAAAAAAGAGGGGAAAAAAAACCATTTCTATTGATTCATTCATTGTAAATTATTCACACAACGTGTGGCTGGACTGGGAGATCCAATGTTTTGAAATGACTAACAGTATACATATTTGCATTGGGGGGGTTTTGTATTTGTATTTGCTTTCTTAGTAGCTGTTTTGGCTTGCGTGTACAGATACACGTATCAGGCGTACTTGCACGCTAGGGCCCATACATTACCACATTAAAACCAGCCTCTTAATATTACGTAAATCCCCCCTGTGCTCCCAGAAGAGCTCTGATCCATTGAGCCACTGACTAAACAAGACCCTTGAAAGTGCGCTGTGGTACCTGGGACCCAAGCGTTAGCAGCAAGTCATTTAAGTGCTCTAAGTTGTAAGGTGGGGCCTTCTTTCATTGGACTAGTTTGTCCAGCACATCCCACTGATGGTCAATTGAATTGAGATTGAGGAAAAAAATGTTCTCTATGTTCCTCAGATTTTTTCTGAACAATGTTTGCAGGGTGTCAGGACACATTTATTCTGCTGAAAGAGGCCACTGCCATTCGGGGATACTGTTGCCATGAAGGGCTGTACTTGATCTGTTACAATGTTTAGGTAGGTGGCATGTATGTCATTTATTAGGTAGACATGCATGTCAGGACCCAATATTTCTAGCATCACACTGCCTCTGCCAGCTTGCCTTCTTCCAAATGTGTATTTGGGGCCATCTCTTCCCCTGGTAAGCGCCATATGCAGCAGGCTGTGAGGCGCTGTGTGTTCTGACATCTTTATATCAGAGCCAGCATGAACTTTTTCATATTTTTTTGCTACAGTAGCCCTTCTGTGGCATTTCCTCCCCATGCGCGTTAATAACCATAATTAATGTTACTCACTTCATCTGTCAGTGGTTTTAACTGTCTGGCTGTGTAGCTGTCTTAGCATAGATAGATACAGACATATAAATACTAAAAATACATTTTAAAGCATGTTCCTAATGTAAGCATGAGGTTTGTCCTTCAGTTCATGCTTACAGTTCCACTTTCAGGATGACACCATTATGTGCTATTTTTATAAAACATGTATTGGGTTTCCCTACCACCATGAATCTAAAAATAGACAGGGAAGAAAAAAAGGGGGCGTGGGATGTGGCACAAGTGACAGGAGTGAGAAGAAAGAAGAACGATTGAAAAACTAGTCCTCGCTTGCTGGTGTAGGCACTTTACATTAGAGTAGTGGGTCGATGGCTCCTCAGCATTAAGAATGTTCAGTGTAGTTACAGTGTAGGTGCAGGTACAGCACGCGCAATGCTATGATGCAATAAAATACACGTGGCGGGTAATTCACATTCAATAATTGTCAAGTTCAGCCGTTTTAAACGGTGGGTAATTTTATCCCATAAGCCCTAAGAATGTGCATTTGAGCAAAAAAAAAATTAATGCACTCAGAACCTTGGTGGAGCATTAGCTTCGTGTCTGAGAAAAGCTTGGTGTGCTAGCAGCTCTTAATTTCAGTCTAGATTTACTAGTGTGAGGGACATATTTTCTTCGTGGTCTACATAGCACCCATGCATCTCATTCTGGATCAGAATATCTGCCAAATGTGGTAAATTTTAAACATACAAGAAAAGAAAATAAATCATAGAATCTTTAGGTTTGTCATCCCAGTCACACATCTAATTTCCAGAAATGTTCTCTCAGCCACCATTAGTTTTTTAGGGAATCGAAAGAGGTTCCTCAATTACATTAATCAAAAGAAGCCTTTTTAGCATCTTTATCATTGAGTGTATGTAAAACAAATAATGGGCTATGTCACTTTGAACTGGAAAACAAGCAGGAAACATACACTCAGAGCAGGTATCTGAGGTAGTAGCAGGTTTTGGCAGGTATCAGGAGCTATGGTCATCATATCCCCCCCAAGAAAGAAAGCTTATGCTTATGAGCCTTCACTCATAAGAGTCATACTTTTTACTGAGGTTGTCTCTTGAGCTTCAAGTGAAACATGCCATTAGTTTGTCCATATTCTCCAGTATTCAGCCAAGCAGTGATGAACCATGACTGTTAGATTTAAGGCCAGTTTGGGCAAGAGATGTTAAAACTTGGCCAAAAACAATAAGTACGATAAACCCCCGCCTCTGTGACACTGCTATTTTATTGGGTTGTCTTCAGTAGCATGTTAGCAATAAGCTTATTCTGGTGCATATGACCTTTTTCTTGCTATACGAGATTAAACATTTAAAGAGTGTAAAAGATCATTATCCATAGTTCATTTGAACCTTGTTATAGATGTTAACATATATTTTACCTTGTAAGTAAAGTAAAGTGGCCCCTTATAGTCACATATGAACACACCACAGTGCAGTAAACAGTGTGAAATTCTTTCTCAGCATTGAACCCATTCAGCAGGGGGCTGCCACCAATGAGGGGCGCCTGGGGAGCAGTGTCTGAGGACGGTTCCTTGCTCAAGGGTACCTCAGTGATGACTCTAGCAGTGCTGCGATTCAAACCCACAACCTACTGATTTCAGGGGCAACTCACTAACCATTAGGCCACCAGCTGCCCTTCATGTTGCATTTTTACTGTATTTTCAGCACTAAAGGACCCTTGTATAGAATAGCAGCCACTGATTTCATCAGGAGGCAGAAACGTGATGGTTATGCTATTGCTCAGATTCACAGGTCAGTGATGCATCTACTCTGTCAGAAAACAAGGCACTGGGCGGGTAAATTTCATCAAAGTACAAACAATGTAAACGCACCCTCAAAAGGTCAAATTATGTACATTAAATATGTTTTCTCAGAGGAAGGGGGCATTTTTATATCTTTTCATTATTTTTAGGTTTCACTCATGAAAAAAATAGTAATAATAATAGTATAATAGAAATGAAATAGTAGAAAAATAAAACGGAATGCCTGGAGTCAGGACAGGGTATATGGGATCATTGCAATCTAAAAAACATAACCTCAGTGAAATATGGTAGGATTAAGTCACCTAACTAAAAGTACTAAAGACATACTCTTGAGGGCACCACCCCTGTGGCATGAGAGGTGCAACCCCAGTGACATTTTAACACCTTTTTTCCCGAAGGAAATTTTTAATCTCACAAAACTGTGCCCACCCATTGTAAACCAAAACATGAGTTGCTGACTCCCATTCTGAGTGGAGTTTTAATACAAAAGCAGGATGACTCTAGAAAGTAAAATGAACTAAAAAATACATAATTCTGACAAAATTGTAGTATCTGTGTTTACTTATAATCCTTAAGAAGATCCTACTTCAGCCAGGAGTGGGTCACCTTGACTGGGAAATCAGTTAGAAAATGTTGAAAATGCACCATAAAACCTTCAGTCTTGCCTTCCCAATTAGTGTTTCTCCACTAGTTAGTTTCTGTGTACACGAAGCCCCTGTGTTTCTTCATCTCTCGGTCAGATCTTGAGAGTGTGTTTGCACGTTAGCTGTCTCTGTCTGCCTTGCTAATGTATTGTTTTGGTTTTGTTAGCGTTGTGTCTTGTTCTCTTGGTGCTGCCCCTGACCTTCTCTCAGTGTTTTGTATAATTGTATTTAATAAAGCTGAATTACATCCACATATCTGTTCTCATGACCTGTTACTCTGTAGCTGTCTTATCTGCAGATTTACTTTTTTTTAGAGCTTTTTCTATTCTGTTGTTTGGTCATCTGCCTATACTTCTTGAAACCATGTCTTCTGTTTAGCTCAACATGCTTGGAGGAGAACACTGATAAAGGGAGAGATAGGGAAATTCTATCCCCCTGTAAAGAGTGAGATCAGTTATGTCTTAGTGATGGATGGTTCTGTCGTCACCAGAAATCAAACTAGCATTCTCTAGAAAATAAATGTTAAACATTAACAAGGTTCTTTATCTCATTTATAAAACTGAAGAACAATCTACCGAAAAGTTATATAGGGAATTTTTCAAAGGTTTTCTTCTGTGACACAGATCACTCAAAAGAAACCTTTTGGTACCTTTATTTGTTTATGGCATTTCAATAACATGCCAAGGAATAATGATCATCAGAAGCATCAGATACAATTATACACAGAATTCAAGGGTGGTTCATTTCATCCAGTAAAATAATCTATTCCACACAAAACAAACTGACCAACACCAATCGCTCTAAATTGGTATTGATTCTCCTTGACTATCCTAAGGCTTGTGTTGGTGTTTATGTGCCATGGGTTTAGGTGGATCAAGGAGAGGAGAAAAAATATTTCTATCGTGTTCCTCCACATAGATAGTAGCTTCATTAACACTTTCTCACTTTTGTCTAACCTTTGACTTTTTGTGCTGTCATTCTTTCTCTATGAACATCCATTTTTCCTTCTGTCTGCCTTGCATTATTGTTTCTTGCACCAAAACTCAGATTTGGTTCAGTGCTCCTTCAGCGTGTCTAATGCTCCTGTGCTGGCATTTCCTTGCTTTCTCTAATATTTGTTTCTCAATCATGCAATTACAGAGAAGAAACAAAGCTGTGAGGCTTCTGCATGAGATAAATTATTAACATACACAGAAATGAGCCTTTATTGATCAAAATGTTTGAAAGGATTTTCTGAAGCAGTGCCCTGGATTTATCAACAGAGAACAGTGTGTAAGAGTGAGTGTAGGTGTGTGTGTGAGTGTGTGTGTGTGTGTGTGTGTGTGTGTGTGTGTGTGTGTTTCTTCTCAGTAGTATGTGCTCTTGTAGACTGAGGAGCCTGAGGCTATAAAGTGCAGCACCTTGAACCACTGCTGTCTCTCTCTCTCTCTCTCTCTCTCTCTCTCAAGCACACACACAGACACACTGCAGTGTTATAAACACACATGTGCTCCAGTACTACTTTCTTCACTGCCACAGCAAAGTAAGCATTCATATATTCACTGCAGTGAGATTGAACCCCCTCCCACTCTTTTACAGTCTCTCTCTCTCTCTCTTGCTCTCTCTCTCTCTCTCTCTCTCTCTCTCTCTCTCTTTAAACCTTCTTACACACTTTTGGTTAATTTTTGATTAATATAGTTTCTAATTGTCTCATAAGGAAATCATAAAGTTGATTATATTAAACACATCTTACTATATAATTTTCTTATTCAATTTTTGAAACAAGTTCATATTTCCTTTAATAAAACACATAATACCCAAAACATGTCTGCATGAATCACACGTTCTGGGATGGACTCGAGCTCAAACCATCCTTTAGACTCTGCCCTAATTGACGTTTTTCTCTCCCTCTTTCTCCCTCTCCTTCTCTCTCTTTTCCTCTCTCTCTCTTTTCCTCTCTCTCTCTCTATATATATATACATATATTTGTCTTTCTCTGGCTCTCTTTCTCCTTCTCCCTCTCGCTCTCTTTTCCTCTCTCTCTGTCTTTCTCGCTCTCTCTCTTTCTCTCTATCTATTTTCCTCTCTCTTTTGCCTCTCGCTCTCTCCCGTCTCTCTCCGTCTCTCTCTCTCTCTCTCTCTCTCTCTCTCCTTCAGGCTCTTCTCCTCTGTCCTGCTGTGTGCGTCTCTTGCGCTTCCCGCGCTTTGCTCACGCGCCGTTGCTCCATTCAGTCTCTTCGTCCTCCGCAGTGAAAGAGGAGAGAGAGCGAGAGAGAGAGAGAGAGAGAGAGAGAGAGAGAGAGAGAGAGAGGCTCGTCCGAGGTTTCCTGAGCTCCGGAGCTCTCATAGGGTGAGTGTGTATGTGTGTGGGTGTGTGTATGTGTGTGTGTGTGTGTGTGTATGTCCCTGCTCTCTGCGCGCGGCTCGGAGTTTTCAGGGCGAAGCTGCAGCGGATCATGGGAGAACGTGTCCACACACCGCTTGTCTGGACATTTCCTGAAAGTGTGTGAGAGCGAGTGGTGTGTATCTGAGCGTGACTAAAAGAAAAATAAATAATTAAATTAAAAAAAAAACTGCTTAATGTAAAACAGCCGGGATGGTAACGGAGAATGACGCCAGTGTGACGGGAAACGCGTTAAAGGTATGTGACCA
Source organism: Hydrocynus forskahlii (assembly GCA_037974365.1). Classification (NCBI taxonomy): domain Eukaryota; kingdom Metazoa; phylum Chordata; class Actinopteri; order Characiformes; family Alestidae; genus Hydrocynus; species Hydrocynus forskahlii. The sequence goes on along the minus strand of JBBPCX010053343.1, from coordinate 1,856 downwards.
ACATCTACTCTCTCTGTCTCTCGCTCTCTCTCCCTCTCTTAAAGAATTTCTCTATTCTCTATTCACCCCTCAGTCGTGCCGCATGGGTCTGTATTTCTGCCGAGCTGATTTGAAAGCTGCTACAGTGAAGGGAGTCTGACAGTGAAGTATATCGATGTGTTCTTAGCATGTGTTTGAGGAAAAGTCAATAGGAAAGTCTCATTGTAGTGTAGTGGACAACCAGTGCTGTGGTAGGGATGGTGCAGTGTGTGTATGTGTGTGTGTGTGTGTGTGTGTGCGTAAACTAAAATATGCTTCAAGAATTCCCATATTCTGCATCACCATACCAGCTTTCAGCACTGAAAAGCTCCTTGAAAGGACGCTTAAGACTGTGCAGTAGTGTGTGGTGTGTGTGTGTGTGTGTGTGTGTGTGTGGTTGAGAGAGAGAAAGAGGTTTAAGTCTTTATGTAAACTATAATATGCTTCAAGAATTCCCATATTCTGCAACACCATACCAGCTTTCAGCACTGTACAGCTCCCTGGAAGGACGTTTAAGACGGTGCAGTGGTGTGTGTGTGTGTGAATGTGTGTGAATGTGTGTGTGTGTGTGTGTGTGTGTGAGAGAGGGGGAAAGTGATGCGGAGAGTGGCCGAGTTAGAGGTTTGGTGGTTTGGTGGTGTGTTTGATGTACTGAGTGTTTAGGAGGTTTTTCCAAGACTCCTTTACAAAAACGCCACAGCAACAGCATGAATGAAGGACTGTGTCCTGTGAATACACTAATGTCTACACACGTGATTGCATGTGCATCTCTCTCTTTCTCTCTCTCTATGTCTCTCTCTCTTCCTCTCCCCTCTCTCTATTTGTCCCTCTTTCTCTATTACTGTTTCTCCTTCACACACTCTCGTACTCTCTCTCCCTCTCTATTATTCCATCTCTCTTTCTTTCTATGCTTCTCTGTTCCTCTCTCTGTGTGTGTGTGTGTGTGTGTGTGTGTGTATGTGTGTGCGTGTGTGCGTGCGTGCACACGTGTGAGAGAGAGACTGTCCTCTTAGATATTTTTGGGCCAAGGTCTTTACCGACGCCCCCTCCCCCCAAAAATACACACACACACACACACACACACACACACACATATTCAATGTGACAGTTCTCTGCATCATTCACATGCATCCTAGACATGATGCAGATTCTCTTGTCTATTTTTTGGTCATTTATTCCTTCTTGCCATTTGAAGCTCTGCTCATGCCAGTTGGCCCTAACCTGCTGATAGGAGAACATATTGCATTCTCAACAGAAAACTACACCCCCCTGGGTCCTCACTCCCCACTCATTTGGACTCACCATCTGTGGAGTCTCCAGTGCACCACGGGTGCTGGGGTTTTTAGTCGAGGCGTGTTTGCAGCCCATCTTCACAATACTTTAATCCTCTAACTCTTTGCCAGCAGTGCATTCAGGGATAATAGCAGTAACTCTGAGAGACAAAGGGTTTCAGCCCATTTACATTTGATCATAGTCTTACTGCTCTAAGTTGACTTTGTTCTTCAGACACGTTGAGTAACAATTCATTTCCATGGAATTTCTGCCTTGGACAGCTCAGTGAAATGAAGGAACAATAAAGGAAATGTGCACTGAAGAAGCATCTCAATTCCTTATTTGATTCCTTATTTTGCACCCTAGATGTGAGTGAAATAGGAAGGTCATATTCATCATTTACATACAACAAATAACTGTTCTATTATACATGTTTTATACTTCTTGTGTTTTATTTATGAACAAACACTTGACACAGAAGGACAACACCCTAACCTAAGATTTTATTCTGAAACATTATTTTGAAACATTTATATCCCTTCAATTTACAGGACTGGCAGACTATA
>JBBPCX010053322.1:0-14613 GCA_037974365.1 Hydrocynus forskahlii | reverse complement strand
GGATTGTTGTTGGGTCCCCCTGGATCCATGGGCCCCGGGGCGCCAGCCCCACTCGCCCGGTCGGTAATACGGCCCTGTGCACAACATATAACATAAAGACAAAAAGTAAAAGAAGACAGTGTAACAATAAACAGTGCAACATTTAGGAAGACAAAAAAAGAATAAGCAGCAGACATATATTATTGTAGTAAAATGTAATGTAAATAAATTAATGAACCTCAGTCCCATTTTAATTAACATGTAAAATATGTAATTGTTTTATATGACATACACTATATGGACAAAAGTATTGGGACCCTTGACCATGGCAGCAACAGGGACTTTAATGGCATTACATTCAAATCCATAGACGTTAATACATAGTTAGTCTCCCCTTTGCAGCTATAACAGCTTCCACTGTTCTTGAAATGCTTTTCACTAGATTTTGGAGTTTCTGTGGGAATTTGTACCCATTCATTCTACAGAGCATTCCTGAGATAAGTCACTGATGTTTGACAAGAAGGCCTGGCTCACAATCTCCGTTCCAGTTCATCTCAAAGGTGTTGGATGGGGTTGAGGTCAGGACTCATTCAGCCTTGTCTTTATGGAGCTTAGTTTTGTAGTCTCGTTCCCAGCCTCTCTGCCCGACCCACGCAACTAGAGAAAGGATCTACGTTTCGTTTTTTTTGAGTTTGTACCTGCTGGTTTTTGTGTTTTTTGGAAACTCAAGGAGTGCTTGTGAACTTTGTTGAATAAATGACAACTTATCTACTTTAAGCAGAGTCCTGCAAGTGTGTCTGCACATACCCGCTGTGACAAGTTTGTGCACTGGTACACAGTCATGCTGGAATAGAAAAGGCTCTTCCTCAAACTGGGCGCACAAAATTGGAAGCATGGCGTTGTCCAAAATGTCTGGGTATGCTGAAGCATTAAGACTGTCCGTCACAGGAAGTAAGGGGTCTAGCTCAAACCATGAAAAACAATACTTTTGTCCATATAGTGTAGATTAGGTTTTTCTGTGCTGTGAAACAACACCAAAACAACTGCTAATCCAGTGCTCAAAACAGATGACAAGTTAATAAATGTTAGGTCAAAACCCATGTTCAGTAGGGCGCTGACATGTTGCAGGCCTGTTTGAACAGGGACTGACAGGTTTGGAGCCCCTTTGGGTTGCTCTGGATCCAGCCTAAATTAAGTTAGTTTTAGTCTAACAGTTTCCCCTGCTTTTCCCTATATTACAATAAAATATGGTAGAGACAACAATGATTCATAACATCATAGTTACAGATGCTTCAGGTCTGGCCACTTGCACAGAAGTTCAGCCTTTAATGTTTGAGTTTTGAGGATTTTTTATAGGGGTTTTGTTTGTTTTCTAAGTGAAAATAAGTTCACAAATCCTCTACAAAGAACAGATTTCAATATGGCTTTTAATGGCTCAGTTAAAATCAAACAGTTGCAACTGATCTCAGTGAATCAGCAGTTGGTTGAAAGCATGATAATGCATATTTTAATTTCTTGAAGAGATTCCTTAAGAGAGCAGAGCACACCCATCAACAAAAAAAGAATTAGTAGATTACTAATTTAATTGCTGACGTAATTAATAGTCACAACCTTGATTTGATTATGTAATTGTGGCTGACATCCGTTTATTTCTTGCCTTGGATGGTGCACTAGTGTTTTGTGTCCTGTAGGGGGAGCAGTGGAGGCAGAAGTGGGTGGGAGTAGACCTATGACTGGACTTCTATTGGACCTCACCCCTGCCATGTAAGGCAATTCAGCATTTCTTGTCCCATTCTGACTCACAGACGAAAACACACAGCGTACGCTCAGACTCTCAACCAGCAGTATTCAGGGGTCCAGTCTAAGGTAAGGTGGAAAGGTGTTGATGTGTCAGTGTATTTAGGAGTTTTGTTCATTATTTTAAATGTGTAGTTTGTATTGGAAGCATTTGTCTGACTGAATATGCTCATGTTGTATTCCTAACTGAATATGTAATTGTACTAACATCGAGAAGGGAATGTGTAACAGTTTACAATCAAATAACTTATAAGTGATATTCTCTATAAACCATTATAAATAAATTGTCATATGTATCAGAAGAAAGACCTTTGGAGGCTTTTGGGTGGTGTTGTCTGACTGGAATTTGATTAGCCCTTTAGAAGTGTGAAGCCAAAACAGTCATCACCTATAATGGCTGGTTGCTATGGGTGTATGTGTTGTTGCATATGGGATTAGCCTGACCACTTTTTGTAAGATTAAATAACAGGATATTATGTTTCTAGATGCTATGCTACAACTGAGTCTGATCAATACTGAATAATTCATATTTACCTCTTAATGCCAATAGTAACTATTATAAGAAAATGGCTTTATTTTCACAATATAGCCCAAGTATACTAAATAGAGTTTATTATGTGTTGTTGCATATGGGATCTTCTTCATGTTTTTGTAAGATTAAATGTTAGGATATTATGTTGCTAGATACTATATTACAACTGGGTCTGACGAATACTAAATAAAACATGGTTACCACTTAATGTCAATAGTAATCTAAAAAAAAAAGAACGGTTTTATTTCCATAATATAGCTAAAGTATAGTAAATGGTGTCTGTTTTGCTATGTGGTCTGCTTTTTCCAAGTTGCTGACTCACTGGATGCTTTCATTCGTGTTTTGTACTGACAACACTTCTTAGCAGAGGGTCTCCCAAGGGGTAGCCATAGGGTAAACTGTGAGGTCATTTAGAACTTGACCTTTGCATGGTTTATGTTTGGTTCCCCTGACCATAAGTACGTTTTGAGGGACACAAAAATTTTATGGTGTGTTGGTATTTATTTTTGAAGCGTTTTAAGGGATTTCACTGATTTTGAATGTATTTCTTAAAAGTTCAGATGTTGATTCAGAGTGGTTGAGGAGGTAAATAAAGCCATTCAGAGAGGTTTGATATGAAATGCTAAACTGAAGAGAAACTTTAGAGTCAGAATTGTTCACAGCAGCAGTGACTTCTGAAGAGTTCACTGCCTCTAAAGCTACTGCAGAGAAAGTCATTAATATATATTTCATATAGCAGTTACACTTCTATCAGCACTTCATTAATAAAAATGGGAATGTTGCTGTTGCTGGTAGGGAATGAAAACAAGATGTCTGTAAATGGGACCTCACTCTCTTTGTGTATGTGTACTTGCATGGCAGCCTTGATCTTCAATTTGCATTTGTTTTTAGTTTTCATTAGATACATGCTCCGCTCAAGGTAAAGCTACATTTTAGAAGTTCAGCCTGCCTGTCTTTGTTAATGGTAATATATTCAAAGTTTTTAATAATTTACAAAATAAATACCTTTAAGGTAAGTTTTACCATTAAGGTAAATTTGCTTGCCTTACAACATTATCCACATATCTGTAGCTACAATTAATCACTCTGTTGTCAGATTTGTTCTCTTCACTGGTGCCGTCTATTTTACGTAACGTTTTGCAGACAAATTGTTTTCACTGTGCTTGTCAGAACAAGTCGCTTTTTCTGAATGAGGTGTTCTAACCGCGTGCTGTGACTGATCTGTACGTGTTAAGGTGCCAATGAATGTTCCATGGCTTGCGTGCATGTGCGTACTGTATAAAACCTGATTGATTTCTCTGCCATTTAACAACAGATATTAATTAAGTGAGCACTCTGTGTCACAGTGTTGCACATCAAAGCCTTGGCACTATCACTAGAATTTCAGTTTAACTGAAATTCTGTTTTAACTGTTAAAAGCCAGCTTGATGTAATATTAACTCCTTTTTCCTCTTGGCTGTTACTGCTTCTAGTTAATCAAAAATGAAACCAAACAACAAGCAATTTTCTTTCATATTAGAATAATCATTTGAATGTTCTCACACAAAACAAAAAGTTTAAAACTTGTCACATTTAAGACACTTCATGATTTGCCCCAGTATTCTAAAGTGACATTTTTAATACAGTATTTATTACTGCATTGGGCCTAGCAATTAAGTGAGATGAATGTACAAGAACCCTCTGGCAGTGTTAATATTTGGTTTCTATGTTGGTTTTCCATTAATGAGCTCAGATTGATTTAGTTCGCTTTTCTGTTGTTTTATTGTTAAGTTTTAACTTGAGGATGCAGTGTTAGAGAGAGGGATGGTGTTTAATGCATGTAAGTAGTTTTTTTATTTCATTGGTCACTTCATTTGATTTGATTCATTTCTTAAAAGAAATGCAAGTATTGTAGATATCTACTGTTTATGCCCTGTATTGAACAAAAGAAATTCAAAAAACTAAGACTGTGTCTCATGTTATGTGAAGTGTGCCCTGGTTTATATGTAACAATGTAAAATATATTGAAAATTGTTCAAATGTGACAAAAAACAAAAAATTACTTGGGATCAGGGCAGGGCAATAAGACAATATTTATGGTTGTCGTGCTGTGAGTATATTGTGATAACATTAGTACTGCATGTTTACCACTGATGTCCACAATGTTTTGAAGCAGAAAGAGCATAATTAGTTCTAGTTCATGTAATTTGATTATGTTGATTAAGAAATGCGGTTCGTTTTAAGAAGACTGGCAAGCCACCATGGACACGGAGGACAAAACCTTTCACCCCATTACTTTATATATTGCCATCATTTCATGAACGTGCCATAGAGGCTGCTGTCGTGATATTATAACCATATTACAGGGGGTCCTCGGGTTACAACAGTCTCGATATATGGTGTTTCGAGTTTACGATGCTCACTCCCATAAAAACATTAAAAAAACTGAGACGTGAGTGTTCCAGCATATGCTGTTAGCGTCGTACATACGGACTACGTGGGTGAGCTAGTTTGGTTGTGCGTGGCAGAAAAATACATAGTAATGCGGCGTATGAGTGAGGGAGTTGGCGTCCCCAGTACACTACAGTGTACAAGCACAGTATATTTATGTCCTTTGCCTTTTTCTGTGGCTTAGTTGTGTTTATATGATTTTACAATTGTGTAGGATAGGTAAGTGACATAGGCTAACGTGTGTTTCGACTAGGGCTGCAACTATCGAATATTTTTGGAATCGAGTATTCTGTCGATTTTTTCAACAATTAATCGGATACTTTTGTGTTTTTAAACAACTATATCAATGGTGTGTTATGCAACACGAAAGACCTCTTAAAATGAGCACGGACTTTCTGAACCGTGTTGCCCTGCAGGGCAAGTACTCAGCCACTTCAAACCCACAGGCTTACATGTCTCCAGGAGACCTTTCCAACAAGACCAAGCATTGCCCTGCTGATGACGTTGTAGACAGATGGAAATAGTTTAACAATCATCCAAAACGTTAAGTTAACTCACTAAGTTATAATTAGCGACTAAAACAATACAAACACGCTCAGATGCTTAGCAGCACCGGCGGCTACACTGCACTTGGCTGTGTTAAATGGTCCCAGACTTGAGACAATTTCGGCCTTTTACGCACACTGGGATCTTTATTTTCCATTATTTCCATAGATAGCAAAATAAACGCGCCGTCTTAAATCTTTGAAATGCGCATCAGGTCCAACAGTCCGTGTGAAACAATGATACCGGAGCTGCGCAGTGTATACACAGCGGGAGTGATATGCTAGCAGAGACATTTTACATATATGGACTTTGGTGACATAAATTAAACAAAGCCTCGAGGCAAAATTAAGATAAATGTGCCATACATTTGTTCAGCAGTTTAATACTACTTATGATAGATCTACCAAAAACATACATTAGCCGCTTGGAAGACAGTCGGAAAGCATATTCTTAACTTTTTTAAGGTGCTAAAACAATATTTGGAACTGTTTAACACACAAAAATCTTGCAGTAAGATAAACCAATTCTGAATGCAAGTGACGTAAACCTAAGCATGCTCCAACTTATTTTATTGTTTGTTCAGTACAGTAATAAAGCCCCTGATAATGATTCCTCTAACATACACTGATGGAGGCCTAAACTTGTTGCTTGGCTCATGACGTTGCTGCTAGAATCCTCATGTTTCTTTACTCTGGAGCAGCAGAGGGAGTCGGATCAAGTTCGTACGAGGCCTGAGTGGATGGTACAAGGAGGCTATTGTACAGACAGGTAGAGGAATGAAATTGGAAGGAGATTCTCTGTGCTAATCTCTTGAAGTAACTTCATTACACTTAACTTTTTGAGCACTTAGGAACTCTCTGATTACATCATTTTAGTAGTTGGTCAGATCAATGCAGATGGGCCATTAAAGCATTGTATCATAATGTAGACAGCCGATTGGCTGATAAGTCTGTTAGTAATATCAGAAATCAGAAAACAAATAGAAATCAGAAAACAAATATAAGAATGAAAACAGTAGAGGGGTCTTTGAACACCCCCGACTGTACAGTTTCCAAAATCTGAGATTCCTTAAACTTTTGGAATGGATTATTTGCAACAGATTTAAAGTCAACCTAAAATCATAATGGACCATTTTTTTTACCTTGTTAGTTCATGTCTCTGGTCATGATTTATCATATCATTTAAAAGGTTTTTAATCAAAGTGAAATGGCTTGTGCCCTCTTTTGAGTTTTGATTGCACCAGTGAGCAGGTAAAAATTCCAAACCTATAAAAGCAAGCAATAAAGCCTCATGGAAGGAGAAAAAAAAGAAAAAACAAAGACTCTTGATAAAAAGAATTCAGTTAAGAGTGAAAGAGTATGTATCAAGTTGTCTACATGTAGTCAAAATAAGGTTTGTAATGTTAACATCAATAAAAAAAATCATGGTTATCATGGAACTGCTTTGTATTTAAAAATACAATATTAAAGGAAGTGTTGAGGAATCGGTCTCAAGATATTGGTACTGGAACTAGTCATGAACAAGTAATGTCCCAAATGCTTTTATACAGGTGGGATGAAATATTTGTAACACTAGCAATTGTTAATTTTTTATGTGGTGTATGTTTTTATGTAATATATGCTAATGTACAAACTGGTTTTACCAAATTGTGTGTGTGTGTTGTCTGGGGACTAACTACCTGGATCCTCCTACTTCAATGACATCATGTTAACAGTGTTTGTGCATGTGTGTGAGAAAAGTAGCACGCACATGTTACTTTAGATCTCCAATCAGATCTCCAGTCAGTCAGTCACAGATCATCTTCCTGCAACGGTTCAGTGGAACTAAAGCAATCCGTCCTCCGGTGTCGGCCAATGATGTGACTGACGAAACTAAATTAAGATGAGTGCACGAGGAGCTGGGAGAATAGGTGGGAGGTGAAGACTGGGTGTGTTGCTCAGGAAGGGAACATTGTGTCTGTGTGAGGGCCTTGGGTGTGGCAACACTCCTTTATAGAGGGAGAGAAAAGTAGAGGGAAGCATTTCACACATTTTTTTCTTTTTTTATTCTCGTTAGTCTTATATTTACCATCCCTTTGTATGTTCTTCCTCTCCTTTATGTTTTGGGGGAACTACCAGACATAAAGCACATCTGTTGTGTCTGTTTTAGACAAAACCTGGGTTTTACCTGTTCACAGTCTGTGTGTGTGTGTGTGTGTGTGTGTGTGTGTGTGTGTATGTGTGTAACCCCAGCGATGTTATTCCTGGTATCTCTCTGATCTGAGGGAAAATAAATACATATTTTACGTTCGGCCTGTCACATGAGAGCACTGATGATTTTTTTTTCCTCCTAATGGTCCTCCCATTACATCCACATGCACACACATGCTGCTCAGTCATATAAGAACAAAGGCATGCTTCAGTAGGTGCTACAGCTATTTTACAATATAAATACCAAGTAAAACTCATTGGTGGCATTCTTTTATATCACAACTCTCTATTTTGTTTTGGGGTTTTTTTGTTTGTTTTTTTCGATGTTGTAGTATAAGTAGTCCCAGTGATATTTACAGTGCATTCCACAACCTGCTACACACATCCATACACACCTTTGAACAGAAAATCCTGGAAAACTTAAGATGACTCAGTCCACAGACTCCGCTTATTCATGCTTTTTTTGTGTCTGGGAACTACCCTGCCACATTCCTCTCTCTTCCCATGTATGAACAAGTTAATGGCTACACCTAACAATTACTTTTATTCCTCTGAAGTGCTTCATTTTAATGGTCCCCTCCTTATTATAGTTGTAACTCCATATGGAGTGTAATTTTTAGCACCTGGTATGTTGACATGTACCCTCCTTGCTTTTTTAAGTGTAAGGTACACGGTATAGTCAAAAATATGTGGACACCATTCCTAATCACTAAGTTCATGTATTTAGCCAGATCCATTCCCAAAAGGTGCTTAAAATCAAACCTACTGAAAAGCACTGGCAGTAGAATGGGTCATTTTGAAGAGTTCAGTAAGAGCTGAACTTAAAACTTGATGCATTTCCGTGAGAAAATGTGAAGTGTGACTGCATGATTGCTATAAAAAACAAATTTGTTTAAAAAAAAATGCCCGCTCCTTGTACTCGGACTCCGATCATCCTTACCCATGATATACTGACTCTTTAAAACAGATTTTAAAGAGGACTTGACCGTCCTGTCTCTCCCCCCATATATCACATAGGCGACTCAACCACAAAAATTATTTTTAAATGACCAGTACTGGGACTGCAGGGAATATTAACAGACGTTTTGACGTTGAAACCGTGCCCATATTTCAAATACTGTAGGAGTATTGCATCCTCAAAATTCACCTATAATAAGAATAACAATAAAACATAAAAAGAACACACTAATACGGTACTAACATGCAGCAAATCTAGCCTTTGTTTATTACTAACCTTTCTGATGTGTTCACAGTGCAAAATGTAAAGTCTGTAATCTGATACAGTCATACTACTGAATTTCTAACTACAATATGTAAAAGCGAACCATGTCTTAAATAAATCTTAAGTGTCTTAATGTGAAACTGTACACAGGAAGGAGCTCAGACAGCTGGGGTTGTGTTTGGCTTTGCATTAGAGGACCAGAGCCATTTTCTGAAGAACTGAGAGGTGGTCATAGAAGGGCAAATGTGAAGTTGGTGGAGTGTAAAAACAGAAAGGAGAATATACAGAGCTAGCTTTGAGGAAAGAGTGTTTTTGAGGGAAGAGTCTTTTGTTCCCTCTTTTTTACTCACACAAAAGTCACCTATCCTGCATGCATTAAACAAGCCTATACCTGCTGTAACATGTATCGATTTTTTGTAAAGCTAATATCAGTATTGCTGAAGGCTGTTTATATTGCTGATTGTTGGCCAAAGTTTAATTTGTACTTTGATGACTGGAACTAACTTGATACTTGTTATGTAAGGTGTTGAATGCAGGAGCGTTTTTTCCCTTGCACAGGTTGAAATCATCTGAAAATACCGAAATGGATATCGGAGGAATCTGATCCAGTCCTGTAACAAATCTAGCCTGAAATAACACACCGTATGATGTAATGTTAATGGGATAGGGTACACAGTCATGGGGAAAAGTCTGAAGACCCTTGGTCAAATTACCTGTTGATTTTCTGGGTGGAAATACGTGAATATTTTCGACAGTTAACGTTGATATTTCTTAATTTCAGCAAATTTTATGACAATATTTATTTATCGATATTTCACTTACTAAACAAGTAAGTTGAAACTTTTGCATGTTAGTGTCTAGGGCTTAGCAATGCTAATGGAAATAGAAGAACTTCAATTAAAAGTAGCTTATTGTAGGGCGTAGTTTTTAAGGAAAAAATATTTAATTAGTGTTGGCCAATACTCAAGGTTTCAATACTTTTTTTTTTAGAAGAGAAAGTAGTATCATACCATTTCTGGTGTCTGTCTACTTTTCTTTGCGCTTGTCTAATCTCTTCCTTTTTCCCTGACAGGATAGGTATAAACATCTCAGGTTCACTGCACCTTACTATTACAACCAGAATCAAGTCCCTGGGACAAGCTGCCCGAGCAAGATTTCCAGCCAGGTCCGTTTACACACTTCCATATATATATATATATATATATATATATATATATATACACACATACACAGACACACACAGGTCTAACTGTCCAGTGAGGTAAAATATTACTACTGGTAATATTAAAATTACCGGTCCCTTCAAACAGATTACACAGATCTTTGGAGAGCAGCTGCAAAGGCCTGATTCTAGCACAGTCTTAGAAGAGAAGATAGAAGTGATCAAGGTAGATTTTAACCAGTTCTTGTTTGGTTGTCTGAGCTTGATATGTGTGTGTGGACTTGACTGTGTTCTTCTGTGTTGTAGGTGTATCTTGAGGCAAGCAAACAAAAGCAGCAAAGTGTGGAGATGTTGACTGATGAGGTGTCACAAATACAGGAGGTTAGTATACACATGTTATGTTCAGTAGAAGTGTGTGTGAGAGAGGTGGAGAGAGAGAGATATTATAACTTGTTTCTTAATAGGTGAGGTACTGTCTGAAGACTCTGAGGGAACAAATGGCAGCCAGACATAACAACAACAATAACAAGGTACCACACTGTATTCATTCTGCTATTATCACTTTATTAGAGTCACTTTATTTTTTTGCCATGGAAATAATTTCTCAAGGAATGCAAGATTAGAATGGTCCAAAGTCCGGTCTTAACACATAGTTTATTTTTATTTTGGTTTATATGTAATTTATTTAGCACAAAACTGCCAGGTACATGCTCATTGCATTTGAATGCTACATACACATTCATGGATGTGTTTGGTCCACAAGTGTATGCACCAAGATACACCAAACAGTATAAATAGTTTTAAACAGGTGATGTGTTGTTCTAAGGTACTCAGTTATTCCCAGTCTTTCAGCTTTAGTCATCCATATATTTTCTTTAACTTCTGCAATAATGTAACTAGCATGTTACATTTAAGTAATTTATGTTTTTAGTCTTTACCATGAGAGAACAAGATAAGCTGTTCTGCTGCCATCATGATGCACATTGGCCATCTGATTGGCCATCGATGACAATATTTGTTTTCCAAAACACAGATCCAGTTTCTTACAAATGCTTCATAAAATTCAGCCAAAAATATTGTCAATGGACCCATTTGGACTCATTCTGTTGTCTGCTCTTACCGTACAGTAGCTGAATTCACTTGAATGAGTTGTGTTTCACTCTAGTTTCAAGCCAATTGCATCAGAGTCAGTGTACCTATGAGCAAAATACCTTCCTCCAACACCAGTATGGATGGGCCCGTCTCTGAAAGCCAGGTAAATTGTCACATTCAGCGTACTGAACAGAATAATGTCAGTAGTTATTGCTGTAAAGCTTATGTACAGTTTATTAACATCTCAACACTGGATGTGCAAAATGGAAGTGTATCAGGCACAAGCACACTTAACTCACAACATCACATTTCAACACTGACAGTGAACAAAATGCTTTGGAGAGTGCAGGGTGTAAGATAAGCCTTTCCATTATAACCCTTTTACTTCTTAGCCTCAGCTCAGCTGAAAGAGTGGAGTCCTATTACACTGTCCACCATTTTAAATGACACTGCAATAATGACAATGTACCTTGGTTTTAAAGGGCCCATATATAACACTTTTTTATTTTAGTTTCTTTTACTTAAAGTCAATTAAATATGTATCAAAAATAGTCAGAATTATTTTTTTACATGAAAATGTGCCTTGGAATTAAACCCTGCTTTAAATATGGTGCCTGCAACGATGGCTGTTGTGTGCAGTGTCTCAAAAAGCATTCTAAAAGCAGTCCATGCTGAAGCATTATTTATACAAGATATAAGATACAAGACATCTTTATTGTTATTGTGCAGTCACATTGACGTCACATCCCATCCTGTTTGTCCCCTACCTGCTGTTGTTTTTCCCTAGTGCCACTTTGGTCTTTGTTCTGTTTTTTAGATCTGCCTTTTTCCTGCCCCCATTAAGTGTGTTCACCTGTGTCTTTGTAAGTCTTCCATGTAAAGGTGATCCCCACCAGATCCCTTTTTATATAGTCCTGAGTCCCCTTTGTTCTCTCTGTTGTTCAAACGTGATGTTACCCTGTTTGTCTCATTGTAGATTTCTCTTGCTACCTTTTATGTTCCCTGTTCGTCTCCACTTTGTTTGTTCAAACTATGTACCTGGTCTGTCAGCATTTAGTGAACTGTTACTTGCATTTGTGTCCACATTGAGCCCTCCCTATGTATCACGCTACAGAATGACCGACTTCCCCATAGCTACAGCAAACCCTGACTTTATTTACGTTCATTGTCTGGGGGTTGTTGATGACTGGGCAAGATGTGGGAGAGAGGCTTCTCCCAAGAGGTTAGTAGGGATGGGTGTATTAGACGTCTAGAGGGCTTGGGCAAGGCTGCTCTAAAGGAGAATGAAGCTGGCCTCTTGCCCTGGAACATAGCATGGGTGCTTTACTGAGGGCCAGGAGGTGGCCAGTGGCTGAGGGTCTTTGGGTCTGTGGACCAAATGTCCATAGCAGCTAACCTGAAGTGTCACAATAATAAGCGTCGGGGATGAGTTGCTGCGGTTGATTATGGCCACAGGTGAAGTGACTGTGCTGACTCTCGAACCTCTCATATCACCCAGCACACAGGTGGACAATATAGGTCTGGCCTTGAGCTTGGCTGTGCTGGTGTATGCCCTCACTGTCATCAAGAACCAGCCTCTAGGCTGTCCATGCCTGGCCTGGTTCGTTTTACTAAGACCCACACATGTCAGGTCACCCCCTAGTGTCCCAGATGACTCCCCTGAGCGGGTGCTGGAACTGTTGGTGCCCTTGGCATCCTGAAGGGGCTGCTGGTTGGGATATTTGGTGACTCTGATAAGGACTGGGCAGGGATGCTAGCAGACATTCTGGCTTTCCTTAACACAGATCACGTTTAGAGGCAGAAATGACCCAGAGGGATCCAGCCAGCCTAGACCAGTCCGTCAGAGGAGGAGTCCTGAAGCAACAGCCCTTCCTCCTGAGTTTGGTGGTCCTGAGAGCTGCTCTCTGACGTCTCAACTGCACCAGAGCATTCCTCATCATTCCTAGTACTCTGGAGGGCGATTCTTCCCTGGGGCCCTCTAATGCTCCTGTGGGCACTTCTTCGCTGGTGTCCCCTAGTGGTCTGCAGGGCATTTCATTGCTGGCAACGCCTAGCAGATCAGAGCACCTTTGTTTCTAGGTTCCACGCAGCCGGTGCCCAGGCCCTCATGTACCAGGCAGTCCGCACCCAGCCTTTAGGTCCCGAGCAGCTGGTGCCCAATCCACCAGGTGCTTGTTAGATGGTACCCCGTCTCCTGGGTCTGAGTAGCCAAGTCTTCTGTCTCCAGGTTCCAAGCAGCCAGCTCTCCCATCTCCCAAGTTCTGAGCAGCTGGCCCAGTTTTTTGTCTACCTCAATCTTGGCCTTTTTTTACACACAATGCTTACTCTGCTGCTAGGATACAGAAACTCATCATACCAAGACTGTTACTGCTCCTGTTGGCTGCACTATGTTGTCTTGTCCTGTTAATTATTGTAGTGTTGCTCTTGTGTTTTTCGCACTGGTGCAGCAGCCTGTCACTGAAGGAGCAGCTCAGTGCTGTCAGTGTCCTGCATGGGGTGGGAGATGTTGTCCAACAGCTTAGCCAGCATTTTCTTGTCACTCGCTACATCCACTAGGTCCAGAGGGACCCTCCAGATGAGCCTGTTCACTTTCTTCCTGTCCCCTGTAGAGATACTGCCCCAGAAGATCACACCATAAAAGACCTCACCATATATTAGACATAAAAGAAGATCAAGCTTAAGAGTAAGACTTTAAGAATGTCTTTCACAGACATTTCAATAACCTTATAAACCTCCCATGTTCTGTCTGTTCTTCTCTTGTTTATACACATTTACTAACCCATGAGTGAATGAACATATGCACACACAGACTCGCACACATACTTTAACTTGCCTGTGAAAAGTCACACATATGACATTCTGTGGAATCAGCCCAGGCCAAAGTTGCATTTAGCTTAGTAAACAACATGCCATCTTTTCAACAATGTGATACAACCTGTTTTTTCATTCTGTCTCCTAAGTAAACACACATGCAACAACTCTCACACACACGCAAACATACACACACTTTAATACACAAGGTCTGTGGCTTTTTTTCAGTGCTATGCACTTTTCCCCCCATATTCTTCTCATTGTGTGGACATGCATGGACATTTGTGTTGCTTTACTGGTTGAGTGACCACCCTTAATTCCAAAAAGGCTGCAGGAACATAGTTACGCCCAAACATAAACCATGTAAAATTAGTTTTATTTGATTTGTTGATAATATGAACATACAATTGCGGGCCCCTCTCGCCGCCCTGGAATGCGGCGGCCCTCTCGCCGCCCTGGAACGCGCAGCCTCCGCGCTGCTCGCGACCGCAGCCTCCACGCTGCTCGTCAGTGCTGCGTGCTCACTCTCCGCGAGCCCCCGGCGTGGAGCCGGCACTGGTCCAGGGCGCGCGAGCGCCACCTCACCGCTTGGAGGTACAGAGGGAGCGGGGACCTGAGCTGGAATCGAAGGGGCAGCCGCCCCTCTCAACCGTTTCAGACCCTCGTGGAGGGCCTGGCTCAGGGACCCTGGCAAACCACCAGCAGGAGGTCCAACGGAGCAGCCCCAGCCTTCACACAGGCCGGGGTGCTCGCAGCGGGTCTCTTTCCCCGCTTCCTCCTCCTCGCTGGCTCGGCTACCTCCCACCAGGTGTCCCAGCCAGCAGCTCGGTCTCGAGCGATCAGCTTTTGGGAG
>JBBPCX010053281.1:0-14617 GCA_037974365.1 Hydrocynus forskahlii | reverse complement strand
CATTAGTTACAGGGACAGTCCCCCTGGAGCAACTGAGGGTTAAGTGTCTTGCTCAAGGACACGATGGTAGAAAGTGGGGTTCGAAACATTAGATCTTCATATAGGTCCTATAGATAGGGACAAAAATATTATACTTGGCCATTTATTTACTGAGGATGACTTATCTGTGGGTAGTATAAGTATGTGAATCTTTGCTTTCAGTATCTGGTATGCATGGGAACTGTTGATCAGTCTTGCACATTGGCTTGGAGGAATTTTATCCCATTCTCCTGTACAGAACACCTTCAACTCTGGGGTGGTGGACAGTATCCTCACATGAAGTACTTGCTTCAAGTCCTTCCACAACATTTCTATTGGACTTTGAGTAGGCCACTCCAAAATCATGAACTTTATTCTCCTTTAACCATTGTTTGGTTGTGTGCTTAGGATCATTGTCTTGTTGCATGAGCTACTGTCCCTTGAATGTAGGTTTTCCTTGCTCCTAACATCTGGCTTGTTCAAAAGATACTATAGATGAGCCTCCTGATGGTGGACCCGTGAACATCACATTAGCCAGTGTGAGAGGGGCCTTTTAATTGCTTAGAAGTTAGCCTTGGTTACGTCATGACCTCACAGCCTATTACACGCCTTGCTCTTGAAGTGACCTTTGTTGGGCGACCACTCCTGGGGAGGTTAACAGTGACCTGTCTGACTGTGGATTGGTGAACTTCTCATTGTTTAGAGATAGTTTTGTAACCTTTTCCAGTCTGATGTCTATCAACAACTCTTTTTCGAAGATCTTCTGAAATCCTCTTGATTCAAGCCATGATACATTTCCACAAACGTATTGCGAAGATCACACTTTGAAAGATCCCTGGTCTTTAAATAGAACAGGGCCCCCACTCACAGCTGCCATGCCAGTCACTGAAAACACCTGACACTAATTTAATCTCAAATTAACTGCTAATCCACATACTCTTGCCACTTACAGATATGTAACATTACATTGTTTTTGTCAATATAAGAGACCACTTTTCCTTTTTTTCTGTTCACTGTTTGTGAACACATACACACACTGCATTTGCGGCAGTGTGTGTGTGTGTGTGTGTGTGTGTGTGTGTGTGTGTAAAAGGCACAGTTTGCTGTCCTTTGATGAACTATTGCAGTGTGAGCTGTGTAAAAGATAAGAAACGCCTCCATGTGTGTTGTGAGTGCAGTAGTGTTTGTAGAGCAGCTTTTCTATGTGCTGTATTCTAGCAGCTTCACTCCTGATTCAGTTTCTGATGGGATGAAACACATGCTCACACTCTGCTCTTAACATCACTATTTTAATTGTTGCAGTTGTAAAATAATGTAATACATATGTATATTTTCTCCAAACACTGTTTTGTCTGGAATTTTTGAATAAAGTGTGGTCAATAGTGTATAAAACAACAGTGACCTACGTATTTTACACAGACACACTCCCACAAATTACAAAAGCAAGAACCAGAAAAAAAAGATGTGGTTTTTCTTGCCAGGGCTTTATATAGGGTCACATATAATATGTTTGTCTCTTTTGTTTCATTAGGTTCTCTGTATCTGCTTTTAGGACTTCAGTATGAAATATCTGATTATATTTTAGGTCATGTTTGTACAGAAATGGTGGAAATTCTAAAGAGTTCACCAATTTTAAAGCAAAACTGTACATTGTTAAAGTTGTGCCAGTCAGGCTTCTATTGAATGGCTGTAGAAATAACAAGACTGATGAATAACTACAGAAGACAGCCTGGCCTCGAGATGTTAAGAGAGGAAATCCAAGAATAGACTATTTGTACATGCTGTAAGAGAGCAACTATCACTGAATCCACAAAGCTTTTATCAAGCAACAGCATCATGTATATATAGTACAGGAAACATTATCATGCATATGTAATACAACATTCAGTTCCAAACAACCCTAGGGCTTGCCCAGATATGTTCCTAATTTTTTGACCTATCATCTCAGTTTTCCTTAACAATGTCAGCTAATGTTAAATTTCCTTTGATTTTCTTTTGATAATGGAATGGCCCTTTAGAAAGTCCAATAGTTGTGGTTCAACAGAGAGAGAGAATTCTACTTAAAGCTTAAAGCGAAATTTCATTCTTTCCAATTTCTGCATAATCAAATGTTTCAGTAAACAAAGTCAGTCAGAGTGGTTGGATGTGAAATGGTTAATTGTAGATTTTAGAGGCACTAAACATTAGACATCTGGTTCCTATCGCTGCCAGTATTAACACTGCCCCCCCATGCCTTGTCTGACTTTTAGCACAGGCAGCATCAATACTGTCCTTATTGTTAGCATTGATGAATTATGTAATAGTAAGAGGAGCAAGGGAAGGAAGACATTGTGCTGTATCGACTAATTGGAAACAGATCAAAGCATAAAAAGCTGATGAGCCGAACAGAGTATTATCTTAGAAATGCGTGTTTAGCTATGAGGAACAGGCTTGTCTCCTTAGACAGCACTTTTGTCTGTTGGTGACAGCGGCGGCACCTTTGCTGAGCATATCATTATGGTTTATGCGTTCCCCTGGGCAGGATTCCTGAGAACAAGACAATTACGCTGCTCTGTCACTTCTTTCTTTCTGCCTCAAAGCCCTCCGTCCCCTCCAACTATCTCTTATCGCTGGTCTATCATTAGATTAGCTTTCTCCTTCGCTCATGCAGAGCTGGATATTTAATCAACACGACTATGGATGTTTACTATCTACTAAATCAAGTATGTGTTTGTTCCAAATATTTGCCTGTGTTAATTCACCATTTGACGTGGCAGTGGGCTCTTACACACCACGAAACCAAACAGCTCAATTTTACCCCTTAAAATGACCTTAATTTTGATCCATACAGGAAATGAAGGAAAATTCAGGGGAAAAGTGTAAAGATTAAGGTTGATTTAGGGGTGAAACTACTGAATGTTCCCCTTTTTCAAATTTGCCCCTTAAATAAGAGAACCTCCCGCACTAACGCCCTAAATTTAAGATGAAGGGGTTTCACACTCATGTGTTAAATCTAATTTTAAGGCAAACTTAAGGGGTTGGTTTCACAAATGAACAGCCACCCAATTTAAATGAAGGTGTTTGGTGTATTTTCAGGGGGTAAATTAAGGTGGGGTCAAGCACATTTTAAGTACATTGTGTTTCTTGGTGACATATGTACAAAACTAGGTTATCCACAACATTTCTAAGCTGATGAAGTGAGCACCATCTCCATCAAATCCTTCACATGGCCAATCCATTGACTGCGTCTCAGACGGAGCACAAAGAAATGCTGCCGTGGGGGTGGGTGAAGGGCAGTCATTTCGGAGCAATAATGAGGCAAGATTTACGGCCTTGTTCCTCTTTATGTACTGCACATAGCCGGCCATTCCCATTCCCACTCAACTGCACTGTGAAATTACACCAAATCCATGCGGAACTCATGAAGGCTCTCACTTGTTGAGACTAGCCATCAGCTAATCTAATGGCCTATTTAATTTAAAATTCATTCAGCATGACTATCTACAAAGGCTTTTTTCCACCAACCCTCTTTTCAATATCATCACTCTCAAAAGAAAACGAGTCTTTTATTTCCTTTTAAATGCGCTGCCCTTTACATGGTGCAAACATTTCATTACATTGCATTAAAGTTTAATTACATTTCACAACATTTTGAAAGGTAAACCTTTCAACTTACATCAATAAACATAAAGGTAAGAACATTTTTCCCTCTCCCATAAAGCTGCCATTTCAGTGATGCAGGGGTTCTTACTACCCCAAAGCCATCAAGCTGCTAGTTCTCACTTAAAGAAGCAGTTTTCCCAACAGTGTATAGAGCTGTTCATTTACACTAGATGTAGATAATCAGCCAAAGTATGAATGGAGTCCAAATTGTACTTTTTTTTTATTTAGTACTGGAGCCACAAGGCTAACATTTCTACAAACACTAAAATCAACAGTCACCCAAATTTAAATTGCTTTCATAAAATAACATCCCCTTAAACATCTCTGAACTCTTTCAACCCACATTAAGTTCTTCATTGAGGTGGTACAGACTTGCGGATATGGTTTAGGATTCAGACACCACCTGGCCTGGAATTCACATAAGCAGGACTGGTCCTGAATTAGATTCCTCTGGTTTTTTTTGATGATGACTTCTACTCCTACTCTTAAGGTGGTATGTGAAAACAGACCCTGTTGTCGAAAAAGACTACCAGCACTGATTGGCTACACAATATTTTTAAATACTTTTACAGCTCATAATATGTCATACTGTGTCCTAAACCACATCCATTAGTCTGCTCCACCTTCATGAAGAGCCAGATGCAGGTTACATCTGGTGGCATAGTTTTGGGCATGTATTTTTATGGAAATGATTTGGGCGACTTCTAGTGTTCGTTAACATGTTAGGCTCAGTTTTAAACACAAGAAGCACACAAATATCCACAGATACGTAAATGCAAAAAATGTATCTATTAGGCCTTTGGGCAGGTCACTGAAGGGGAAAGATATTGATTAAAATACATCATAATTAAAGCATTAAGCTATAAAAAATGCATACAGAGTCAAAAAAATGTTCAGATTCAAATAAGCATCATCCACGGTGGTGGAAACAGAAATTAGGCATCTAATTTAATGCTTCAGATTTTTACCACTTTAATGACACATTTGAATGCCTAAGACACATCATAGAAAGTTATTAAACTAAATGGTGGCAAAAATGCTGATGTCATAGCAAAATAGTGCCAAAGAAAGTTTTTTCAGGTTTACCACACGTTTTTCAACATTACACAGATGATGTGAGAAAATTAATTAGACGCTGTGCTGTTCCTGTCTATTGGGTGGCAAACATGCCATTGCGGCTTTCAAAGCATCCATATATCCAAGACAACTGTTTCTAACTTTAGAGAGCAATACTGAAGGAAGCGCAGTAAACAGGAGCCAAACAGAACAGACGTAATATTTCATTCTTAAAGGCAAAAAACAAAAATTGCTTCTTGTTTAACCGATATCTAATTCATATCTCTTTATCTAATGGATAGAGAGAGTTTGAAAGATGGAAAATGAATAATATGGGCCCTTAAGCATTTTGTCTTGCATCGGGTGTACAAGTTAAAATAGTGAGGAAGCTATATTTTTTGTTTTTGTATGATGAAAATCAAATATACTTGAATATGTTTTTTTTCCTGCTCAGGTCCAGCTCGTGCTGCTCCAGTGGGTGGCCTGGTTCTTACGTATGAAGCGCCCTGGCGAAGTCGAGGATCCTGAGCGTCCTCCTTGTGCCCCTCACCTCCGCCGCTGCTCCTCTGGCTCTCAGAGCGGCAGCCTCCCCAACGCGGGAGGCTCAGCGTCAGCTGACCTGCACCACCACCACCACCACCCACCCACCACCCTGCACCCGCTGCACCCACAGAGCCTGCTCCACGTGGCGGCCACCGCAGGCCACCCCAATCACCTGCACTCGCAGAGCAACAGCGCCAACAACAATGGCAACCTGCTGTACATCGGCTTCTCCAGCCTGGATGAGGCCTCGCCGCCGCCCCTGCTGGCCGAGTCCGTCCAGCGGAACAGCATGCAGGGCAGCGCCCGGTCCGGCGTGGTGTCGCCCCCGGCGGTGCCCTCCTCCAGCCCACCGCCCCACCTTCCCTCGCAGTTTTGCAGCCCCCCACCCCCTCCTACACCAAATGTGGAGGCCACCGGGTGTCCCAGCACAGTGTCAGGCGGTGGGGGAGGCTGCTCGTGCTCGGGAGCCAGCGGAGGAGGAGACCCACAGCTCCAGGTGATCCTGGACGAGGTTCGCTACATCGCTGACCGCTTCCGGGCACAGGATGAGAGCGAAAGCGTGGCCGAGCAGTGGAAGTTTGCAGCGGCTGTCATTGACCGCCTCTGTCTGGTGGCCTTCAGTGTCTTTAACATCATCTGCACCATCTCCATCCTCATGTCGGCACCCAACTTTGTGGAGGCCGTGTCCAAGGACTTTATCTGATCAGACGTCTCGAGTCAGAGAGGAGCCAAAAATGTGAATGCATGAAGGTCTGACTGTAACTGGGAGGTCATTTGTAATCTCTCAAAACCGTTTGGCCTTCACATTCGACGTTTAATATTTTGGATGAAGACTGAACTTTGAAAAAAACAAAAAAAAAGTTATGTTGGAAAAATGTTGATTTTTCTCAGATATGCCAGACTCTAGTGACACTGAAATGTGGGGAAATGGAGAGGAAGGAGCCCTCGTGGGAAGAGGCTGTTGAGTGAATAGCATGTGAATTCTCCATAAGTCTCTCTTAAATGGCGAAAAGTGCATTTTGAGAGTGCGCCTGGGCGAGCGTGTTGCTCTGAATGACGAAAAGGAAAAAAAACAAAACAGCTGGTTCGTGGGAGAGGGTGAGAGAAGTTCAGGGAGTCCATGTCTGTGGAGAGGCAGAGTAGGCGGCATTGTCCGAAGGCAGAAATCTTTGTTACAGAAAGATTTTCCTCCCAAAAATATTGACAGCACACAAGAGGAGAGTGGGCAGGCTGGATCTTTTAGCTGCTACAGTTGGAATGATAGAGTGAGAGATGATAGATTGAGGCAGATGTTGCTCCTGAAGCAGACAGAATGCTGAGATAGAGACGGTTAGAAAACGTAAGACATCACGGAGGGAAGAGCAGAGCAGAGAACAAGGACAAAGAGTGAGAGTTAAAGGGGGATACGATATGGAATGATAGGGAAGAAATGGAGGAGCTGGGACACACGTACAGAGTGGAGAGTGTAGGGAAAGGAGAGCGATGGGGAGAAAAAGAAGGAGGGATGAGCTGAGTTAGATAAATTATGATGGCAAGACAGTGAGGCTGAAGCCTTTACTAGTGAGAGAGAAAATGACCTCGCCGTTGAAGGGAGATAAAATAGTTCTTCGCATCGTGAAAATGGATGCAAAGACAGCATCAATCAGTGAGAAAACGAAGGACCAAACAGGCCCTCTCGAAGAAGAGAGATAGATGAAGCGGAAGCAAGAGAGCGATGGAGAGCTAGAATGGGCCCCTTGAGATGGTGATGGAGAAATGGCACCGAGATAGAAAAATCACCTTCAGAACCCTCCAGACTTTCTCTGTTCATTCCCTCTTCTCTCCGTAACGTAGAACGAGGCAGAAAATAACGAGAGGCTGCATCAGGAAAGCCCACCCACCATCATTTTCCAGTCCTGGACCAAATGGAGCAGTTCAAGCATTTACATTTAGCTGATGCTGTTGCCCAAAGCAATGTGCTTGAAGCTGCAGCCGGGACAGTTCCTCTGGGATGAAGTGCCTCGCTCGAAGGCACTATCACAGCAGCAATGAGCACGATCAAACCCACGAGCCGCAGCCACGCACACTTCCGACCTGACAACCACCCCTCAGTGTGAACAAGGATAGCTTTTGATATTCTGCTTTTGATGTTTCTTGTGACCACCATCTGTTCCGATAAAGGGGATCTCATGGAAAATGGAATATCCTGGAGTTCTCCTCACCTTTTTTTTTCTTTTTAAATAAAAGAATTTGATGTAGTATGTAAATACTGTTACATTTCCAAAATGTACCACACAACCCATAAATTGCCGCTATGCACAAAACACAAGACCTCCAGAATGGTAAGTTTACAGGAGAAGACAAAAAACAAGTCCATGTAAAGAGGTTTTACAGCAGCAAGTAGTTTTGGAGAAATGTGGAAGCTATCTACTTTGAATTCCTTGTGTTTGCGATATCTGTAGTAAAGGAGGACTGCTTTTTGAATGTGATTAGAAAAGAGGTCTCTTACACTGGTCAGTCTTAGAGGCACAGTAACAAAGACAGGTTAATTCTGAGGGAGAAAGAGACATCACTGATCTCTTTATAACATTTGTGTGGCTTTATGTACCAAACGTAGCCATAAGTCAGGTCACCTTGGGGATTTCTACAAAAAGAAAACCAGGAGAAAAAACTTGATTTTGCTTTGAATTGAATTCATGCAACCATCCTGCAAATAGATTTACAAATAAATGTGTGTGGTTTTATGTACCTTATGTACCTAAAAATAGCCTTGATTCATTTACATTAAACTAAGGTTATTCCATGCTGAGGTCTGGCAGGGGATTTCTTTTTGGGGATGTGGGGGATTTCTACAAAAAGAAAAACAAAAAGAAAAACCTTTATTTCACTTTTAATTGAATTCATGCATCCACCTTGCGAACAAAATTACAAATAAACTGCCCAGCGGGTCCTGAATGAGGAATTTCACAGATTTATCAAATTGTCTGTTTAATGCAATCACTGAGACACAAAGTCATTCAGGTTGGCTTGATGTGAAAGGGTTCATAGCAGAAAACCTTGTTAATTCAGAATAATTCACAATGGTGACAGGAATCTGGGGTTTCTACAACACAAACATAGCTTAAGATCATCAGTGAATCCAAGTGTATCCACATTTATATATGTTTATATCTAAAATGTTGATTGAATTATACTGAAATTTAGAAAATATTCCTTATATTCTTTACATTTTGAGTTTAACTGCCTACTAAATGACTATATCGAAAATTTATGTCACGTCAGTGTGGTTGTAGCCTTGTGGGTAAAATGCTTGCTTGTGAACTTGAAAACCACAAAGTTGTAGGTTCAAACCCTACTTTTGACCATTGTGTCCTTGAACAAGATGCTTGCCCCCTTTACCCTTTACATCACGGCAGCTTAACTGCACCCCATTAACTCAGTTTACTTACATCCCAACATTAGGCCATTTACCAAAATCAGTTTAAACATGTAGGTGTTGTGCAGTAGTATTAATTTGAAACCTCTGAGTGGTTCATTTCCTCTGTGGGAAATGGGAGAAAGTATCCATGAGTCCGAAAAAGGCTTTACAACTAATAATCCAATTTAGAGATCATTTTACTGTTCTCTCAAAAGGAACTAATCCTATAAAAAACATGACATATTGGAAGAAATAGGAAAACTGAATAAGAAACACTGAATTTCCAATTTAACTTTTACAGTGCTTTGGGAAGTCTGTAATTTTTTTGAGAGGTAACATAGTCTGGTTGGAGGATTTATGATGCACAAAATATCTTGCACAGCCATTAAACATGATTTACCATTTGGTTCCCTTAATAACACTCCTAGAAAAAATATTTAGAACTGTTTTTGTTAAATGACCAAGCATACATTATCATATTTGTACTTGTAAAAAAATTGTAAACAAAACAAATGAATTTTTTTTTCAGTTAAAACTATTTAACAATTGTTTTATCTTTATTTTGAATCTGACATTTGGATCTGGCAATGTGTGGCCTTGCGTATTGCTGCAGATGTCATTGATCAGGTTAAAGAAATGGCAGTAAACTACCCTTTCTTGTCATGTGAAAGAAAGTGAAGATCCCTTGTTGGTTTGCATTGTTTGATCTAATCCAGCTTTGATCAGTTATGGTGTTCTCAACATGATGTGAAGCAGAACTAGAATCCTGAGATTTACAATCAATAGAAATAATCCCATTCTTCATATTATGTTCTGTACAGGGACTTTTGATTGATTGTGAGAAATCCTATTGATCTCATTGCTGACTGAGGTTGCTACTGTGATGCACTGTCTTTAGATAAATCACTTTTAAAGGCAAGCAATGAACAGATGTTCATACAGGGAATTGGTTGTCACAGGTTTTCTTTTGAGTTTGTTTTTGTATAATCTCAGCAGAAACCTGTGGAAACAGACTCCAGTCTCTGAATTTGAATTTTAAATTCTGCAAGAAGTTTCCTCATGCTTTTCTCAGATCCCACATCTAGAAGACTGTGAAATAAGATTCATGTTTTAATGTGTCATGAGGTTAAATTAGATCTGTATAGTTTAGAAATGTTAGAAAAGAATTTTATACAAAAACATACAGGAATGAAAAAACACCCCCATGCCACAAAACACATGTACTATTCAACATTCCCATCGGTTACTGCAGCCGTACTGGTTGATCTAATAATACTGATAAAATTAAATATTGATATTGTAGTCCAGCCTTAGAGAAATACACAAACCACCATAGGCTCTTATCACTGACAGCTTAGGGCACTGCTGCTGCCATCAGTTCTGAGAAACAGGCTTTCTTATTAGGAAGACAGTGGAATTATCTTACAGGACAGTCACTAGCCTAAAAATGTAGTATAATTAATTGCAGTGTAAATAATTGTAATAATTGTAAGTTATTAATGTCTGTTTTTGGGAGTCTGGGAGATAATGAGATTGATCCTCAGTGATACTACAGCCATCCGCCATCATAGGATGGCCCTCCCTCCCCCTACAATCAGCACAATGCTAGTCAGTGCAGGCACCTTCTGATAGAACAGAATTGGCGGTTAGTGTTCTCCTGCAAAAGTGTTGAGCTGTCCAATGATAATGTGTTAATGACAGTTTTCAAAAAATTGGTGGAGCTTCACCTGACTCAGAGGGAAACTTTGCGGTAGCATGCGATTTGGGGAGTGCTGGCTAGTGGGTGGAATTTGACGTGATTAAATTCCCAACAAAATTGGGAAAATTCCAAACAAAAATAATTGCAAATATATAAAAAAGTTCAAACCTAAAACTTCAAGCCAAATTTCAGCTCCAGCTCAAATAAACAAACATTATTCATTGCTACCCTCCAAACCAGTTCATAAACATCAGCACTGCATTTTAAAGATATTGTAGCGCTAGTCAGAAGTCAACTTTTGTTGTTTTCATTTCAATTATCTAAAAAAAAAAAAAATCGAATTTGCATCAAATTTGTGGTGACGTATAGTTGTGGAAGCTGATGTTGGAAAATTAAGAGCAATTAAAAAAAGCTGATTTTGAGCGAGTGATGATGCTGTCAGGAAGGAACCCGTTTTTTTGAAAGTGGGGCCACTGGTATAAATCGTTCAAAGAACATTGTTTGAAAAGGGACATTGTCCAACCCTGTGCTTAAAGAGTCACAAATTTCCCTTTATGTATTAAATAAAACAGTTTTATATATAATGCAAGCATTGCTAAAGTTTTAAAATGAGATGTTCATGTTCCAATACTGAAACTATGCTCCAAAAAATCACCCATTTTGTAAGGATTGTATCTGTGACTTACAAGAGACAGCAGTTTAACCCCACTTTTACAAACTGAAGGTATAAGGAGTGTTTCCTCCAATAGTCCTTTTTTGAACCAGAATAGTTTACACACAGCTATGGAAAAAAATAAGAGACCACTTTCCCCTTCCTTTTTTTCTGTTCACTGTTTGTACAATTTGCGGCTGTGGCTGTTCTTTGATGAACTATTGCAGTGTGAGCTGTGTAAAAAAAAAAGAAATGCCTCCATATGTGTTGTGAGTGCAGTAGTGTTTGTAGAGCAGCTTTTCTATGTGCTGTAGTCTGACTGGGATGAAACAGAGTCACACATGCACACACTGTGCTCTTAACATCACTATTTTAATTGTTGCAATTGTAAAATAATGTACGAGTGTTGTGTAGTTTAACATTTCCATGGTGAATAAGTTATATGTATTATATTTAATTTTTCTCCAAACATTTTTTTGCTTGGAATTTTGAATCAGGTGCGGTCAGTAGTGTATAAAACAATACTGACATGCACATTTTACACAGACACACTCCCACCAATTACAAGAGCAATAACCAGGGGGGAAAAAAAGATGCGGTCTCTTGAATTTTTTTTCCATGGCTGTATATCAGTCTTACAGGCCCAAAAAACAGTCCATTAAATCGTGAGCAGCGAACAGAGGTTGGAAAACGTAAAATGAATTATGGAAAAAAATAACTATGGTACATAAAACCACACATACGTTATAAGACGTCAATGGGGGTAAAAAATCTAAAGAAAAATGTAGGTTATGGCCTCTTTAATCATGCCTTTTCATCCTGCCTTGCACATTGCATCTGTCAAACCTGATTTTGTCAAATCAGCTTGTTGCTTCCTTGCCTCTTTCGAACCACCTTACAGCGCAGTTTCTCAGACAACCATCTTTAGCCTTAATGGCCGAGCCAGTGACAGGAGGGTGATACTCATTCACTCTCTCTCTCTTTCTCTCTCTCTCTCTCTCTCCCTTTCCCTCTCTGAGCCTCGCACACCTCACAAATGAAGGCACAGTCCATTTCCCAAACCTTGAATAAAGTATCCTTTTCTAATATCTTCTGCACTTGTTTCATGACTGACTGTGGAAATGAGGGAGAAATACTGGGGGGAGGGGGGTGGTCGTAGGATGAGCCAGAGTTAAGGAAAGGAAAGGAAAAGGACGATGGTGAGAGGAAAAGAATGTGAGGGGGGGAAATGCTGACGCGGGCTTTGGGTCGGACAGGGTTTTAATTGATCGCTCGTTCAGGAAAGAGAGAGAGAGAGAAACAGAGAGAGAGAGAGAGTAAATGGGATGGGGGGGTGGTATGAATGATGAGAGGGAGGGGGCGATGGGGAGGGGGAGTTAATGGAGGGGAGAGGGGCAATCTCTTCGCCTCGGGGTGGATTTATGGAGGATAGAACTGGAGCTCTTTAAAGAGGCCAGCCCCGAGGCTTCTGCTGCTTTTGGCAACAGTGGATTAGGAAGTAAACTCGGACTGCAGCAGCAGAACGTCCAGCATCAGAGCTTCTAATGAAGCTGGAGAGGCTGATGAGCTGCTCTGACAGTAGAACTCCAACGGGAGCTGCACGAGCCTCTCTTCAAATATCCCCGTGTATTATTATCAGCCTTCTGAGTCATACCAGCTTGCAAACACTTCCCAATCTGTGTGCATGTGTGTAGTCGACGCCCATTTTCAGTGTGTGTCTGCCGAGCGCGCCTCCGTGTTCAAGCTCTTAAAGTGGAATACATTGATTTCTCATAATAAAATGGTTGAGAAAGTCATTCACAGTGATTTGGTATGTGATGCTCCATTCTGGAGAAATTTTGCAGAGTCAGAGTTATTCATAGTGGTGGTGATAGGATTCTGAAGCATTACATTCATCTAAACACTACATCACTGGAAGCTACGGCATGAAGTAATTCACCGCCAGATGAGAGGTTTGGATCTTTGAAAGAAGTTTGGGTCACTGGTGGAGAAGAGGCACATGCAGCATGTGGCAAGGCAAAAGAGACTTTAAGGAAAACGTTTTTTTTTTGTTTTTTTTCACTATTTTATCATTATTTTATCAAAATTACAGAAATAAATTCAAGGGACACCTAGTGGTTGGAGAGTTGCTCCTACGATCAGAAGGTTGTGGGTTCGAATCCCAACAATGCTAGTGTCACCACTGAGGTACCCTTGAGCAAGTTACCGCTTGATTATAAGTGGCCACTTTACTTTACATTTTTACAGTTTCACTGGTGGTTTTACATAGTAAATAAAGTATATTTGTTGCTGCGACCCCTGGTTCCCATCACCACCACAGTAAAGAAATGTTCTCAACATTTAAACATGTCACATCAGACCACTTGGAGTGGCTCTACCTCAGTTCCGAAATAACGATGAAATTCTCGAAGAATGGGTGGAATTATCTTTTGACACACGAGTGTGTGTGAGAGTGTGTGTTTTACAGCCGTGTGTATGAGCTGTGCATCAGCGTGACTGTCTCTCTCTGAATGTGCCGTGTCGGCATAATCTCTCAGTCACATTTACTGCACTCAGACAGAGAGAGCAACGAACAGACTGAGAGGAGAGCGGGGATGGGCCAATGTGACTCTGGTTGGACAAAATTTAACAGGGTGACAGAGATGCGTGTGTGCAGTTGCTTCAGTCGGCCAAGAATAGTTAGGAAAGTGTGAGACAGTGTGTGGATATGTGGGCAGGGGGTTGAGAAAGAGATAGAGAGAGAGAGAGAGAGAGAGAGAGAGAGAGAGAGAGCGAGAAAGAATGTCAGTGTGTGTACTCTGTTGGACAGCTTGTGATAGAGACCCTCTGCTGTACGTGTCTGTTAACAGTGTCTGACTCGAATCAATTGACACAACCCTGTGCTCTCTTTCTGTCTCAGTTAACACATCTCTCTCTCTCTTTCTCTCTCTGTCTCTCTCTCTCTTCCCCCCTCTCTCTCGTCTGCAGTAGAATCCTGAGCTAGACGATCCAGTCATGTGGAACACACTCCAGCCTGCTTAAGTGTGTGTGTGAGCGGCTCTCGTTTCTGCAGACACCCACACACTCGGGCCCTCTCTAACCAAGCCTGTGCATTCTCCCACTTCAGTCTCCTAAAACACTCATTAGACAAGTTTCAGGGGATTTTGCTTTTATTATTTATTGTTGTTGTTGTCATTTCTCAGCCGACCCCCCCCCCCAATTACCATACACCCCCAGACACTGTCTGCGAGGTGAAGCTGCTGAACATGATACGGCTGCTGCTTGTCCAGCGATCAATGGATTTTAATTACCGGGGTAAGATCGGCCCAGTCGATAGTAATGACAAGGACTGGGCGGGGGGGGGGGGAGCTGAAGCTGGTGTGAGCAGGAGAACAAGAAGAAGTGAGAGGGAGGAATATGCTCTCTGAATATGAGATCAAGAGAAGGACAGGGAACCAGTGAAACAGGAGAGAGGGGAGGGGACAAAGGGAGGCAGTGGGGTCGGAGTCATTTCTCCAAAGAAAGAGAGAGAGAGAGAGCAGAAGGTGGCAGAAGTGTCACACACACCAGAACACGTGACGTCAAACGGTCCCGGAAATGACTCACGTCCAGACTATTTAAGCAGGAAGTC
>JBBPCX010053260.1:0-14617 GCA_037974365.1 Hydrocynus forskahlii | reverse complement strand
GTTCTGAGGGTAAACACCGGTTCTAGACTGTTTTACACCGTTTATATTTACTGAAATCAGAGTTTACTGATACACTGTTTTACACTGTTTATATATGTTGAATTTACTAACATGCTCTGAGTTCTAAGGGTTAAAGAATGGAAGCGCCAAACCGTGCTGGACTCCAGCGCTCCAGGACCCGAGCTGGGCTGCCTGATCCCAGTGAGGCTAAAACTGAATTCACTGGAAAACCGCGCGCGCTGTTTATCTGTTTGGGTTTGCAGGGAGCAGGTGGTACGTACATGCTCTCCGGGAGCAGTTTGTAAGTGAGGAGACCGTTGTCCAGCTCATCCTCATCTGTTGCCTGGCAAACACAAATCCGATAGAAGAGTGTAAGTAGAAACATATATACCACAAATAAGAATCAAGAAATTGCATTGCTAATGTTCCACCAACAGCTGTCCAGTAATCTCTAGCAGACTTGCATATGTGGTTCTGGACAAAAGAGCACCATTTGAATTTGATCTCTGTCCTTCAGTCTTTAGTGTCTCATACGTACCGTCACGGTGCCCACGGTGGTTCCATTTGCACAGTGCTCGTGGACAGATAATTTATATGCTTCCATCTCGAACTGTGGGATGTTGTCGTTGATGTCGTTGACATGAATGGTGACCGTGGCCGTGGACACAAAATCAGGGATGGAGGCATCTGTAGCGACCACCTGTGTGGAAAAGAAAAGGGTCCTTAATCTACATTTCTGTTGCATTTTTTCCCATTATTCCTCAAAAACAGCGTTGACCCATTTCTACACGGCCTCTCCTGATCTCTCAGAATCAAACAGGCTGTTTACTGCGCCTTTAAGATGGTTATGTACAAATAAACTCTGTTCTGATTAACCCTCATTCTGGGTGGCTGGAGCCAAACCTCGTCAGGCCAAACAGGTGGATAAGTGCTTATCACGAAAATTGTGAATGCAGCTATTTGTGTATGTGGACTTTATGAGCATGTGCACCTAACTGAATGTGGACCATGTAGGTTATGGGGTAAAGGGTAGATTTTGCCCCTTTAACCAAGTTCATGTTTATGGTAACATCCTTTTTTAATGAAAGGTTAAAATCTGATTTTTACATAATGTCCCTTTCATTTTTACTTTTAAAAAAGTGTTGGTGCGTGTTAACGCATTTTAACTGGTGTTATGAAAGAGAGCAATCGTGTTGCACTTCCTTGTCATTTTATAAAGGTTATACAACTCTGTACTGAGTGACATCACATAACTTCTCCTTTTGTGTCGATTAGAGCTTTATCTTTATGGGCGGCCATCAGTGTGGTCCAAAGGTGAGGAGACTTTCCGGAAGTCCACATGGTTAAAGTGTGGGTAGCAAGAGGGTATTTATTACAAATGATAACACTTTGCATTCCTGAGCCTATTGGTGACGAATTTTTTTCTGCTTTTCTTTCCACTTTAGACATTTTTCTGTCAAGTTGGAAGATTCCACTTTTACTTCTAGGAAGATCGGAGGTTCTAGGAGTCTACACCAAGTTCACCAGATCTAATCGTTGTAGATGCGGCGTGGTCTTAAGCACTGTCTAAGCTGCACAAAGCCCATTCCCACTAATCCAGGATCACTCTGCCATCGGCGCGATCTCAGAGTCGTCAGCTCGTGGGGGGAATCTCCGGAGCCACCCTTACCTCTACCACCATTGTTTTTTTCTTCTCGTAGTCAACAGCGTTGGGGTCTTTGACCAGGATCAGCACTGCACTTTCAAAGACAGCAGACATGGGCGATACGGAGAAAGCGTCTTTGTCTGCTCCCTCAAGCCGGAGCATGAATCGGCTGTTCTCACCCTGAAAACCACAAGTTTGGTTCGCATGTAAGATCTTGTTTTTCTCATAATCATTCAGAGGACATAAACTGGCCCCTCAGTTTCACACTGAAACCTGTGGAACGGCTTTAGAGCCAAAGAACCTGTAACCCCTTAATTTAACCCCTGGACCCTCCAGCACCCGGGGGGTCATGCCATGATTTTCAAGAACAAAATTTGACCAAAAGACCGCAGTTTAATTTCTGCAAATATGCAAAATTTCAAACCTCTGCTCCAAATCAGTTGTTATATTTGGTTTGTTTTTCCCACACATCCCATATGTTGTAAATACAAATATTAAGTTTAATTGATAACAAAGCGTATCAGATTTTTAAAAACTTTATATATAATAAATATGTCATGAAGATTTATATTTCACCTTAAACCATACTATTTCGTGTTAATAGGTTCATACAGCAGTTCGACTGATTTTAAAGGTGTTATTTTTTATATCAAAATGTTCAGAAAAACTAATAAATATTAAACATGAGCTGAAATATATTTTGAAAACATAATGTAAAAACAAAATGAATGCTGAAAAAAGGTTTCAGGTTTTATGTTGAGTTCAAAATAAGCTCTTTTTGCAAGTTATCTATCTATCTATCTATCCATCTATCTATCTATCTATCTGTCAATCTAGCTATCTGCACACACACAAACACACACAAACACACACACACATATATACATATACATATATATGTGCTATCTGTATATATAATCTGTATATTTCATATTTATTATGTATAAATGTATCTAATAAGCACAATATTAAGAATAAGTGAAACAGTAAATCAAAAAACACTATTATTAATTTTCCCAATTAATTTTTAAGATGTTACAGCAAGTCTGTATCCCTTTTTTCATCTATCTATCCATTATCTGCGCCACTTATCCTTAAGCAGGGTGGGAGGGGGACTGGGGTCTACCCCACCCTGGACAGGTCACCAGTCCACCACAGGGCCGACACACAGACAAGCACTTTCCCATACACACTCACACTTATGGCCAATTTAGCACTTCCAGTCCACCTGATCTGCATGTCTGTGGACTGTGGGAGGAAACCGGGGACATCATTTGGAAATTCACACAAACATGGGAAGAACATGCAAATTCCACACAGAAAAGATCTTCGGAAACCCGAGTCAGGGATCGAACCCCACTAACCGCTGCACCACTGTGCCGTCACTGTACCCCGACTGAGAATCTATAACATTTACACTGTGGGGGCCAATGAGGCGAAATCATCTCACCAGGTCGGGGTCTGTCACCCAAATGTTGATGCCGTTGAGGGACAGACCTGCAGACGAGTGCTCGTCAATGTCTCCGGTGAAGCTGCTCGCCTCTCTGCACGGGTTGCTCCGACAGTCGAAAATTCGAGGCTTGTTGTCGTTCACGTCTCCAATCATGATCTGTAGCTTCGCCGTCGTGGAGGCATGGGTTCCGTCCACGCTGACGTTGGCTTCAGTCGCCTGGAAATAAAAAACTAATAATGTGTGGCCTCTAAAAGGATCTAACGAGGCTAGAAAACGCTGTTGATCAACTCGATAATCCAGTCAATAATAGTAAATTGAAATAAATATAAGAATAATAAAATACAGAACATATTCATTATAGCGAGATACAATCTGAAAGATGATTCTATCATTTTTCAATTATATAGGTATAGGTATAATTATAATAGGTATAATTTTTACTAGAAGAATCACAGAAATAGTTTTTGTATATTGCTACCCAACATGTAAAATTCTTCCGATAAAAGTCCAGTTAAAAAAAGAAAATCGCTTCAAATTTAGTTTAGGAAAACAGTTGAAACTCATAGACACAGACCTTCACATTCAGATCCACAGTAGCATCAATGTAGAAGTTCAGCTCCTCTCGGTCGAAAACCGTCTTCACAGAAACAATGCCGGTTTCTCTGTCGATCTGGAAAAGGTCTGGCGGGTAGGTCTCTGTGAAACACAGTGGAGGTTTTAAGCTACTAGCCACTAATCTTTCAAGTACAAATTGGACACTTCAGTTTTTAAAGGGGTCCCTCCGGCCTTTCTGATGCATGGAAAAAAACCCACTCTAAATGGCTGAATTATGGGGTTATTTTGAAAAACGTGTGTAATTCCTTTTTACATAACTTTACTAGTTAAATATGTATTAAACTCACCTTTGTAAAAACAACAAAAAAAATCCTACCCCTCACCCTGGTGATAAGCGTATTCCTGGCACTAACTGAGCTTAATCCTATCGCCACTGTGGTAGTTATTAAAAATCAGCAGACATCCTTTAGCCCTCTGAGCAGCTCTCTTTTTCTAAAGGCCCACTAAAGACATTAATTTTACTCACCATCAATGCTATAATAGATGATGTCATTGATCCCTGTGTCCGGATCCCTGGCTTGGACCTTAAAAACAGACGTTCCCTGGAAATGGCCATGTAACATTGTATTATTTCTTTTGGATGGGACACAATCTCAGTTTATAGAACATGCTAAACATACCAGTAGGTATCGTAGAAGATCGTAAACGCTCAGAGAAGATACAGAACTGTAAAACTGGCTTTAAAAGCCGGTGGTACTCACCACAGGCGAGTTCTCGTCCACGGTGGCCATGCTGGGCAGGTTTAGGAACTGAGGGTCGAGATCTGGGACGTCGACCACTGTGATGAAAGCAGTCGTTTCACTGGACTGGACGAAGTTGGGGTTGTCATATAATGGTCCCCCACCATCCTACGAAGTGCAGAGCGAAAGCAAGGAGCTAAACAACAAGCTGGATTCTGCGTATTCATCCGAACATCCCAACAAACTCAAGGCCCAAACTCCAGCCAGGCATCATCACTGCTAGCTTAACTTTGAGCCCTGGGCTCATTATTTTCTTATTAATCTTAAGACTTATTGTCCATTAAGGCCGTTAAGGGAATTCAACATTCCTGCACAATTAAACAATTAAGGTGTAAAAATCAGAAATGCAGAGTTTGTTTACAGTGGTGGTGAATAGAGCCAGACGTCTGCCTCTAAACGGACCATCAAAGAAAGCTGTCTCAGAAAGTTTCAGCCTAAAATGTATTTCATCTGTACGTGACATGGAGGTACATGCAGGCGGCCATGAGGTAAATATTTACCAAAGTGGGTCTGGATAGTAAATTGTCTAT
Source organism: Hydrocynus forskahlii (assembly GCA_037974365.1). Taxonomy (NCBI): domain Eukaryota; kingdom Metazoa; phylum Chordata; class Actinopteri; order Characiformes; family Alestidae; genus Hydrocynus; species Hydrocynus forskahlii. The sequence continues at coordinate 9,634 of JBBPCX010053260.1, read as the reverse complement.
ATTTGCAGTGTAGACACCACAATGTCTGGCACCACTGACCACCACGGTAAAGACATCTTGGTTAGTTTCACTACAGTGAAGCGCTTCGCACCAAACTCACTCTGAATGATTTGGTATCCATCTCAGATCATGAATTCGGCTGAAATTGGGAAAAGTCTGTGTAATACCCATTTAAGGCTAATATAGCTTTGTTACATAGAACATAGAGCGTTGACCATTTTACAAAGCACAAAAATAAATATCAGAAAAAGTGCATGAACAAAATCAAATGAAATAAAAACAATGACCAAATGATCTGTATTCTACACTAGATCATTTTTCTCAGGTAGCGATGATCATATTTCTCGAGGGCCCGAAATACTGTTCAGCTTGAATGCCACAAAACCCCCAAAAATATATATTCAAAATGGAAAAGAGCTGCATGAAAAAGATTCACCAATAAATCAAAGCTGTCTTTTTACAGACTGTTTAAAGCTAAAGAAAGAGCGAAAGGATCGCTGCAATTCAAGAAATGATTATCTGCTTAAATTAACAGCAGTTGGTTTTGACAGTGATGCTTATAACTTACTCAAGAACCTGTGATCCATTACTGATGTGGCCAGGAATTGGGTTTCCCTCATATTTCTCTGTACCTGATATGGATACCAGGGAATTCCTAGCTAGATATCAGTGTCCTTGGAGCACTGGTTTGTTGGTGAGTTATAAGTATCACTGTAGAGTCCAACTGTTTTTAATGTATCTTTAAAGAAAAAGGCCTGTTTTACTCTTCCCAAGTAAAGGCCATCTTGTGGCATAATTTGGTGCCCAGTCTAACTGAGGGGGCGCTCCGGTGGGAAAGCGATGTCAGTGCATACTATACAATAACTTCCCAAAGAATGAAGTCGTGAGTCATGTATTAAGTGTGTTGAAATGTTCGAATCTGCACTTTTGAAAGAACTTGTGATGAACAGGTGAAAAATAATCCAACAAAATAGATTAATTAGAACCCGCTTTCAACCAAAATCATACGCTGGACAACCAGAATAAAAGTATCATAAGCTGGTCAGTTGTCTGATGTGGAGAAGGACCTACAGACGCTCTGATTTTTATCTGGTAGAAGGCACTCTTGTTGGTGAAGCTCATCGGCTCATTCGATATGATTTGCCCGCCTTTCTCCGAAATGGAGAACATGCTGGCTCCATCAGCCGGGATGACCTAAGACAGATGTAGAAAGAGATAAAGGACAAATCCTGAGAACTTGACTATACTGTTTTTAGAATTGGCCCCTCAGTTTAGTCCAAGAATTGCCAAGAAACCAGCAAACCAAGAAATCCCCATGACTTACTTGATAGATTTCATAAGAGACGATTCCGGCCATCCCCAGGTCCGGATCTGTGGCCAGCACGGTCAGCAGTGTGCTTCGCACAGGTGTGTTCTGCAAGAGGTGTTAGGAAGATACTCGTTTTAGACATACACCCACCATATTTAAATTCAGAAAATGATCTCCATCATACCAAAACATCATGGCAAATCTTCTTTTTTATGCCATTTAGAAAAGGCAGGTTTGGTAAAAAAAAAACAGCAGCAAAGTGGGTTTTCAGTAGTGGGCTGTACTACTGTGGCATGCCCACCTCCAGCCAGTGCTCTTCAGAGAACAACCAGCATAGTTTGACCAGCTAACAACCAGCAGCATTCCAGCATAAACCACGTTAGACCATCATGGAACAAGGAGACCTGCAGCCAGTAGCTGTGGTCAGTGTTTGCTGTTGTAATTGGTTGTCTTTGAGCTGCTTCCAGGATTTCACTGTAGGCTTTTGAAATGTTCTCACAGCAACAAGAAAAACAGCAGTAAAAGTCTCTCCATTGATGTAACTTTAGATTGCTAAGCCTCCAAGGAAAAGGTGCTGAGGACAAAGCTGCAGTGTAATCAGCGAGGATTGTCAAAGAGATTAACCAGCCTGACAGTCAAACAGGATCAACACTATCAGAGACACCAGCCATCACCTCTGAATCCTCAGTGCAAAGCCCTAAAAACAGCCCAGGATTGATGAGCCAATGGTAACATGCATGTTTGAAATTCTGTGTATGAACACAGGGAGCAGTGACCACACTGTAGAACCACTGGACGCCATGCTAGCCTGTCAAGACTCCATGGGTGGTTGTCTTGTAGAGTGACTGTTGTCACATCAAAACTTTGTCAAGAGTTGCCACATCCAGTCATGTCCTGGAACCCTAAAGAGCCTCAGTCTGTCTGGATGAGTAGCATGCCCCTCCGACTTCTTTTATTACTAGCTTGCAGGGGCGTCAGTCAGCTAATGTAACAGAATCAACGGTTAGTCTTCTCCTCCAAGCATGCTGAGCTGTTAACTCACCTTTTCAAATTGTCATTCAACAGGTCAGCGTAGTCGGAGGAGAACACTAACAGGTCATTCTGTTTCATTAGCTAATTGGCCTCAGTCTGTCTGGGTGAGCAAGATGGTCTTCCCAGTCCTTTGGCCAGCTTGGGCGTCAGTCTTCTCCTCCAAGTGTGTTCAATTGGAGAATGTCAATTTGAAAAGGTAAGGTTGTGTGTGCTAACCCCACCCTCAAGGCTGGGCAGCATTGTGGAATAAGGAACAGCAAGCTAGTGGATGAGCCGCCCGGACTCATGAGTTTTCGTGAAGCCATCACGACATACAATCTATTCAAAAACGTGCTGCGATCCCGCTTCAGGCCTTTTTTCGTGCTAGGATCACGCTTCACTGCCCTGTATTTTAATGCGCACTGCGTAACACCGCCAGTCTCGGCGCTGGCTGGTGACTGAGGGACAGTTGGAGAGAAATTTGCGCACGTCGGCTTAATAGAGTTTTTCACCGTCTTTGCCTCCAGTTCACGCGAAGTTGTCTTCTGTTGCAGATGAATGAATGCTTGTATGCAATATTGTGAAAATATACTACACATTTCCCACTAAAGGTGTAAAAATAATGAGTTGATTCCTCATTGTTTTTGTCTGCAAAGCGGTTGAAACAGGTTGAAACACCGTGAGACCGGGAAAGTCCCTAACCCTAAACCTAAACCTAAACCTAACTCTAACCCCAACCCCTAACCCTAAACCTAAACCTAAACCTAACCCTAACCGTAACTCTAACATTAACCTTAACCTTAACCCTAAACCTAACCTTAACTCTAACTCTAACTCTAACCCTAATCCTAACCCTAACACTAACCCCCCAACCCTAAACCTAACCTTAACCTAAACCTAACCCTAACCTTAACCTTAACCCTAACAGTCACCAGTTAGTGCTGATACTGGCGGTGTTACGCAGTGTGCATTAATATACACACGGTAGTGAAGCGTTGTCGCTGCACGTATTTTGAATAGATTTTATGTCGTGATGGCTGCACGAAAAGTCATGAGATCGGGTTGGCATGGGAACTGCCCATTGGTAAACTGGGAGAATGGGGTATAAAACAAAACAAGAGCTTGAACCCACAGCCATCCATGGTAAGCCAAGAGAATAAAACCGGACTTGCTCTTTCTGGCTCTTTCTGGTCTTCTTTCTTACCTCCGTCATGCTAGTCAGTGTAGTAGCCCATGTAACAGAATTAGCGCATAGTGTTCTACTCCAAGTGTGTCGAACTTATTATTCATAAATTACCACAACATATCTTGGTAACTACTCTGAGCCAAATATGTGGGGCATGCATTACCATTATAACTAAAGTCCACCATTCTTCTCTCTGAACTGCTGGTGTAGCTACAGGGAGTTGATTGGTTATTTGAAGGGACCACCTGCTTGAGGCAAATTCTCCAGGTATGGGACTAGTGACCCATGGTATCCTTGCCCTTTCCAGACCCCATTTTGGACAAACCAGGTTCTGTTGTGACAGACAGTGCTGGACTCACCTCCGGCACCTCTATGTTGTACGGCGTGCTCTGGAAGGTTGGCGCATTGTCATTTGCGTCTATGACTACAATGGTGACATCTTTGAATGTCTGAAAAAAGCAAAGTCCAGCATTAGAAGGCAGTCTAACAGAATATCGCCATCCCACATTCCACCGTCCATCAGGTCCATCAGGAACTCACTGTATAAACGGCATCCTTGACGATGACTTCTATCCTGAAGTGTTCTCTGGTCTGAGGGGAGGAAAGAAAGTACGGAGGGTGAAAAGGAGGAACCGGCCCATGTGTTTCATAACTGGGGACTTTAAACAAGTGTTACCTCTCTGTCCAGCGTGTTGTTGACGAAGGTCTCTCCGGTGTTTTTGTTCACACTGAAGTGATAGTATTGATCTCTGATGTCGTACGTCAGTGTGTCGCCGTCGAGGTCGTACGCGTTGATCTGGAATGCAAACTCACCTTTGGGGAAAAAAAGATCACATTAAACCAGAAAAAGAGGAGGATTGCTGGCATCATTTGCCACAATCATATTTTTATTCTTTGTACAATAAATTATTTAACACTGTTTACACATCCTCTACAGCAGGGGTGTGGAGCTCCAGTCCTGGAGGGTCGTGGTCCAGCAGGTTCTGGTGATCTCCCTGCTCAGAAACTCCTGGTTCTCCTCGCCAGTTAATTATCAGGTTTCGTGAATGTGTTTGAGGAGGAGAACCATCACACTGTGCTGGACACCGACCCTCCAGGACCGGAGTTTGATACCGCTGCTCTACAAGGAACACACTCAAATATGACAATAAGTTTGGGATACTGGATTTAAAAATAATAATAATTAATAAATAATAAATAATCATAAATAACAAATAATAAAACGTGGCTTATAATAAAAAGATCATGGTTTATCTGTTTCCAAAGGCCACATTTCATGTGAATGTTTTTCCCAAAAATGTGTTTAATTAAGCAAATAAACAAGAATTGCACTGAAGTGTGTAGAAATGTGTCTCCTGGAGGTCTGGTGCCCAGCACTGTTTAGTGATTCCAGTTTTACTGTCCGTACTATCACAGTTTAGATCGTTTTTAACATTTATTTATATTTTTTATTATATTTTTATTCAGTCTATCAATCATTTTATATAATAATTCAATAACTTTATTAAAATTGTCTTAACATGTTTTAACATGCTCTGTATTGGCAAATGAATTATTACTACAAACCATCACTGCTGAAACAAAAACTCTTATCTCCAATTTTGATATTTTGTACTTTTTTCTGTAAGTTGAAAATGCCCACTAACCCTTACCTACTGACTTACCTATTCATCCATCCATCCATCCATCCATCCATTCATCTATACACTTACCTAGATACCAACCCATCCATCCATTCACCTACCTTTCTTTTCCTTTTGGAACAAAATCTCATTCTGTCTAATCTATTTCCAAAAAATAACTTTACAGGAGAAGGAAATTAAAAAGCTGACGTTCAGTGTAAGCTAATGTAAATATTTCACACTTGTCTTTTTGGACTAAAATGAAATTTGGACACAGTGTAAAGAGCACCTGTAATATATATGTCATATGTATTATAATTAATGCTAGGCAATTATTAAAATGGTTAATGGTTAATTATTGAATTGTGCGTATAACACACAATGCAATTAATCATGATTAATCGCATCGTTATACGCTAAATTCAATAATTAATTCAAAAGTAGTGTATTGCATAACTTTATTTTTAAAGTACTGCTACATTAACAAAAGTGCAATAACATTTGGTTTGCAAACACTTTAAACTAATAAGGAGCTTTTTAGTAGCATGTGGGGTGCGGAAACATTATAGCAGCTACAAAGGGGGACCAACTCCATTTTAAAGCCGATGTATCTAAATACAGTGTTAGTAGAGTCTCTTTTAGTGCAATGGACAGGCATTCCATTACTTTTGTCCATATAATGTGGAAAAAAAATATGGGAGCGCTGTACGTGTCGGCTGGTTTTCACATGGGTCAGGCGTCCCATTACTTTTGTCCATTTATTTTGAAAGCACCGAAATTTCAAAATAAAAAGATTTTTAAAAAAAACCTGCATTAACGCAGGATAAAATAATTGCTGCCGTTAAGTAAGTGTTAACGTGATAATAACACGTTAGCATCCTAATTATAATACATATATATATATATATATGAAGGTGGCTTTCAGTCACCTCACCTCAGTTCGCCATATGTTTTCTATCATTGTTCTGTCAAGAAAGCCCAAGATGTCACAGTATTATTGTGCTACCAGCAGAAGGTAGGAGTCATTATATTAAAATGTCTTTATCTGGACTGGTGCCCCCTTTAATCAGTTTATTCAATGATGAGAAAACAAGTGATTTAATACCCCGGCAACAAAGCATATTATGATGGCGCCATGAATCATCACAAGCTTGGTGCCGTTCTTGTTACTGCATCTACTTCGGTACATTTATTTTCTGTCCTTTATTGCAGTCAATGACTTGAAATTAGTGCAATAAAGGACTGAGTTAATGACATCGTCATGGCTGAGGACTGAAGTTCATCATCAAGGTGCACGCCACCCATTACGTGACCTGCGCTGACTCCAGATCAGCCTGCGGGACTGTGACGTACCTTTGCGAAGATCCTCTCTCACTTGCACTACAGTCATGTTGATGATTGGCACGGTCGAACAGTAACCTGCAGGTAGAGCACAAACAAACAGCACCGAATCCATTCAGTCATACGAGTTCCTACTGGGTTCCTGGCCTTGATGTATGGCTGCAGTCTTTACATTGTGTGGAGGTTCGAAGATCTATTTACACTCAAGCATCTCTTTGTCAGAATATTTCTCAAAGAAACAGAAATTGTTGTAGATAATCAACAGGCGTCTTCTGCATCATAAACTGATCGTCATGGATCTGTATTATCAACAAATTGCTCAGATAATATTCTGGACTTTGAGCACTTGTCTTGGTCACACACTTACAGGTGGTAAAGAGAGCGAAGAGCAGAAGTAATGAGTTCCCCATTCTCCCGCCGTCCGCCTGTGGGAGAAACATCAGAGGTTAACGCTGTGGAGAACATTCGTCGCTCCTCACAGTTCTCTTGCAAATTTTTGGATTGTTGGTGGTGGATCTAGTGGATGGTCAGATGTTTACTTCAAAACGTGGATTTCAGAAAATTTTAGGACAATGAAGTAACAGGTTTTGAATTTAGATTTGAATTTAGTGTTCTATCTATCTATCTATCCATCCATCCCTTTTTAGAAATGCACAATTTCACAATATTAAAAAATAAAACATAAAATATAAAATGAACTAAGCCTAGAAATCTCTAGAAAATGTGTACATTTGATTGTTTGCTGAATTGTTCCTTTGACTAGGAGATGCAAACTAAATAAACAGCAAATGGATAGATAAATAGATAGATAGATAGATAGATAGATAGAGAGATAGATAGATAGATAGATAGATAGATAGATAGATAGACAGATAGATAGATAGACAGATAGATAGATAGATCGATAGATAAATCGATAGATCAGTAGATCGATAGATAGATAGATACACAGACAGACAGACAGAATGAAGGACAGACAGACAGATAGATAGATAGATAGGGAGAGAGAGATAGATAGATAGATACACAGACAGACAGACAGACAGAAAGAAGGACAGACAGACAGATAGATAGATAGATAGGGAGAGAGAGATAGATAGATAGATACACAGACAGACAGACAGACAGACAGAAAGAAGGACAGACAGATAGATGGATAGAGATAGACTGAGAGATAGATAGACTGATCGATATGTCGTCATTTCCAGAGAACAGAAGTAATTATGTAATTGTGTAATTAATGTGTAATTAAAGTAACCATGAAGTCTAAAGCCTTAAAGAGCTCACCATCTCTGCTGTGGTCCCGGCTGCTGCTCTGGAGCGTGTGTGGCTGGACTGAGGGGACGGTGGTGCCGTGCAGGGACCTTTGTCTGAAGTGGTTGTGCTGATTGCCCCGCTGCTGCTGTAAACGTGAAACATTAACACGGCGGGGGGAAATAAACAGGAGGAGCCGACCTGAGCTTGTCTGAGCTCTTCACGCTCCGTACACACACACACACACACACACACAGTCTCACACACACACACACAGTCTCACAAAGCAGCTTAACACAGACAGCACCTCAGCTTGCCAGGAGTGGTCTGAGGAGCTGAAGTAAAGTCACCGTGAATCACGTCCAGCATCCCATGCAGGACACAGTGGTGTAAAACTGACCTGAGGTCAAACACTGACATGAAGGTCGCAACTTAAAGTGGAATTCTACTGTTTTTTGTTTTTTTTCATAATTCACCTCATCATCATCATCATCATCATCATCATCTTTGATGTGGGTTTGTTGGAGTCCATTGTTCACAGTGCTGGGTGGTACACAGGGTCCAGGGTCCTCCACCCACCCGTACCATCAGCATACAGATGCACTTTGTATTCTGTCACAGCTGATACGATGTAGAAACTGAAAATAAAATTGGACCTAAAATTGAACCTTGTGGGACACCTTCAGTTATGGGAGAAAGCTCATGTTAAAGCTTCCCTGTAGAGACGTAGCTCCAAAACCATGCAGTTGCTGGTCATATCAGCACCAGGGTGTCATCAGCTGTATGGAAAACCTTTGACAGGTAAATAAGAAAAGGGCAGCACTCTGGATATATACTCTCTAAAAGAGCTGTAATAATGCTGTTCTCTCTGAAGCTAGACTGCTGAGTGCTCAGAACGGAGTTTACAGGAAAAAAATAATAATGTGTGGCACGGACTTTTCCTGAAGTGCGTATTTTGTTTTCACATATGTAAAAAATAAGCAACACAGTCATCGTCCAATGTGAGTAAACTGGAACACAACATTGCGCTGACAACACAACAAGCCAGTTCAATGCAGCATTGTTCTCAGTGTCTGTTAAAAGGAGCTAAAACGTCCTGAAAGTGTTGAAAAGGTATTTCACTGACTGTACCTGACTGGAGACGTGGTCAGAGAGAACAGTGGACTAATCCCCTTGGCTGCTGTTGGATGGCTCCTCGCCTTCGTGGTGCCATTGGGTGCTTTTCCTGACCCCACAGTCAGGTTGTTCACCCGACACAGAAGACTTAGCGTGAGGCAAGTCAAACTGTGGGCCTTCCCCTTCTCCAGAACTAACTCTAATGAGCGGCCCCGCCCCCACCCTCACGAATCCCCATTAGAGGTTCATAATGAAGGAGTGATGAATGGGACAGAAGGCCTGAATTCACTGCCCGCAAATATAAAACAATGGACAAGCATTCCACTAAAGAGCCCAGGCGTACTCGAACCGAGTGCTCACGGCTCGTTTGACCTCCTCTGCTGTCGTATGTATGAGAGGGACAGATCAAACCACGACAGAATTTCCAACCAGGCATTTCCAATCTGACACAGCAGGCTTTCATATTGTAACAATTTTACTGCTTTCTGTAATTAAATACGCTCAGCAACTCAACTGACTGTCAGTTCTGCTGGGGAAACGCTGAGTTTGGTCTGATACATAGGGCCTCTATAACACTGTGTTAAGCCTAGTTTATAATACTGTATTAGGTACAAAATGTAGCACCATTTTAGGCCTAGTATACACCGTGTCAGATCTAGTATATTGCCATATAACACTGTGTTAGGTCTAGTACAGGGGTCTCAAACCTGTCCAGAAAGGGCCGCTGTGGGTGCAGGTTTTCGTTCCAACCAAGAAGAAGAACCACACCTGAGTAACTGAAAACCAAGACCAACT
>JBBPCX010053249.1:0-14617 GCA_037974365.1 Hydrocynus forskahlii | reverse complement strand
ATGTATATATATACATATACATATATATATATACATATATATGTGAAAAAAAAAAAATATATATATATATATATATATATATATACATATGTATATATATATTATTTATTTATTTATTTTATTTATTTATTTTAAGCCCTGCCTTTAGGACGACGTCTTTTGGTGATCCATTTCTGTTTGGTGTCTTTGGTCTTTTTTTTTTTTTTTTCTGTTCTTGTGTTGCACCATGGTCCTGAATGAACATTGAATGAACACTGTGGTGAACACTGTGTACTGATGGTATATGCAATGTCACCTACTTGACAAAAAACCTACTTAACTTGACCTTGTTTTATACCGGCGGTCGCCAGCTGATGGGCTGGTGGTTAGGGACTTGCCCCTATGATTGGAAGGTTGTAGGTTCAAATCCCAAGAATGCCAGTGACACCACTGAGGTATCCTTGAGCAAGGTGCCATCCCCACATTCAGCGGCACGCTGCTTCATTTAAGCGAAAGGGTTAAATGCAGAGAAAGAATTTCACACTGTGTTCTGTGGTGTGTTCAGATGGAACCAATATTGACTTCACTTCACTTCAATTGCTGCTTTCCTTTTGGAAGTACTCTCCTTAATAGAGTTACAGCATGGGTCAAGTCTGCTACCATCTATTCCAGCTGGTCAGGGATGTCCTAAGTAGTTGCAGTTGAACCAGACTGGAACTAGTAAGACAGTAGGAGTTGGTGACAAATGTTCAAAGCAACCGCTCCAACAAACACCTTTATTTAAAAGTTGAACACTTTGCGTGCAATGTTTGATCTTCTATATGAGGTCTGTTGTGGCTGAGATGCAGGTGCGGGTGTGGAGGGCACTGGCAAAGCATTTGCATGGCTAACAGCAAAGCTTCAAATACTGTGATCAACGCGAGGCTAAAAGAAGCACTTACAGCTTTAAAAAATACGAACATGGAAATCAGTAGAGCATTAACAGCCGCGCCCATGCACTCGTATGCCTGCACTTTATTTGTCACAAGCTTATGAGACCTTTTAGAGACCTGTTATAAATGGGGCCTCAGCCCAGCCTTCAGACTGAACTGCCGGCTAATTTACAGCACTGTGCAAAAGTCTTCAGCCACGCCTCATTTCTTTATATTTTGCTTTGAATCCCCTTGTGTGTGCAAAAATACTATTTTATGCCTGTTAAACTTATACCTGTTAAAATCTTATCTTTGGCATTTTCTGTAGATTAAATGAAAGAAATGTAAACAAATGTTTTACTGACAGTCTGCAAAGTGCCTAAAGACACAAGTTTCCTAGATAAAGGAGTTCCAACCACTCAGCATTCAGCACCACCAGTATACTGATCACCGCCTGATCATCTGGAACCATCTGTTCCTGGTTCTTCACTGGTTCAGGACTTCAGTTAGATGTGTTTTGTGAAGCTTAAATGTTTCATATGTGGCGTAACAAACCAAAAAATAGAAAACTGGTCAGGTACAGGAGACTAGACGGAAAATGAGAGTTCTTTGGAAAGCAAAATACGAGGAAGGCTCAAGACTTTTGCACAGTAGCAAATGCAACGTTGTCAGGAAAGAACACCATCAGATTGTCTTCTTTGGTACTAATGGCCTTCCACATTTCAAAAGTGCATCTCTGTGACTCTACCTGTATGTCATGGCTTGCGGGCATATCATGCAGTCATATGAAGGTGACATTGCATGTGTGTGTGTGTGACAGTAAGCTTTTTCCACCCTTAGGGCCCAGCTTTTCGTATTGTGTGCATATATGGCATCGCCCAGGGGGCAGAATATACTGTAGCAAATCTTGTATCTGATGTTCTGTTGGGACGACAGTTGAGGTGATGGTCAGATTCCTTGGAAATGCCAGCAATGAAATCAGAGTCAGCTAACAAAATGTGAAAAGTCCATTAGTGTGGTCAGGCACCTGCGCAATCATGCATTGGAATGAACTTTATCAGTAGCCCAAACAACCTCAGGCTGATTATGATTATTGCATTGTAAAAGTGGCCCGTGCTGTTCCTTCATTCGGCTCCTGTCTGAGGGAGTTCACACGTGCGGAGTCAGCCGCTAGTCTGGTTTTCCAAGGGCAGGACAGTGTACAGGAAGTACACTTTGATCTATTTTTGTGTTCCTTCTGGGAAAGTTACGTATACATTTACACAAGAGGGAGCTACATACGTGCGTTACCAACAGGAATCACATTTTTATCTCTATAATTCATTTTTCAATTTTCATTTAGAGTGATTTAGGTGTAAAAAATGTTTAATTGGAGAAAACTGCCAACTCTGATTTTCTTACAATGGCAGTGAATTCTATTTACTGTGCTAATCCACCAGTGAACCTACTTTTGACTATGAGTATATATATGTATATATATATATATATATATATATATATATAAGAGAACGAGAGGGTATAAAGTAGTAAAGGCAATGCATAGTAAAAAGGTTTAATAAAGTTTTCTTTCAGTGTATTTTTTTACTTCTATTCCATCATATGTACCTCTATGTATACATTTCAAAGATACAGATTTGGGCAGAACAATCAGGTCTGAAAATCTGATTTCTGAAAAACTGCCATGCGGTGTGAACTGAACCTTTTAGGCATTAAAGGCCTCAGACATCTGGTTCCATTTACCTCAGAACCCCAGAACAATTCTCACTCAGTACAAAAATTAATTGTAGTTCCCCTTTAACCCGTTAAAATAAGGGGCCGATTACACTTTTAGAGTATTATTCAGTGATAAAACAGTGCAATTGTGTTATTTATGGGGATGAAAAGCTTTTTTGTGTTATTGTTCGCTTATGGTTGTCCGATATTATTCGCTCATGGTTGTATTTGATTTGGCCTACTTAGAATCGTGTTGGGGTGGTGACGCCTGGTTAATGATTCTGTGTGGGACATTTAAGGAATTTTTCATGCTTTATAAAGATCATGGGATGAATGCGAAATATAAACACCATTTCTTTAATAGGTCACTTTTTAACTTTAACATTCCTGCAGATACTGATTCAACACAAGTTGGATGTGAGACTGTGCTACTTTTGTTTCACTGTACAGTATAAATTCACATCCCAAACGCTTCATACCCTTCACAGTGTGAACAGTGTGAAATACATTCTCTGCATTTAACCCATTTGCCTGAATAAAGCAGCGTTCAGCTGAAAGAGGAACCTGGGGAGGAGCGTGTGGGGATGGCACCATGCTCAAGGGTACTTCAGTGGTGCCGTTGGCAGTCCTGGGACACAAACCTAGAACCCTCTGAGACCAGGGGCAACTCCCTAACCACCAAGCCATCAGCTGGTGACCACTGCTGTAAAACAAAGTCAAGTCAAGTGAGTTTTATTGTCAAGTAGGTGACATGGCATTTACAAACAGTACACAGTGAATTTTCACTTCTCCTGAACCTCTGCCACACTCAGCATTGTTCATAGTGGTGCTGAGTAGAACCAGATGTCTGAAGAGATTAATGCCCCTAAAGGTCCCTCAGAGGCCTGAAACATTAAGGGTCGGTTTCCTGGACAGGGATTAAGCCTAGTTCTGGATTATGTAGTGCTGTGAATAGAGATTTTCCATGGAGGAGGAAAGGGTAGTCCAAGACACGGCTTAATCCCTGTCTGGGAAACCGACCCTATAGGTTTTGTAGTATTGGTCTAAAACTTTAGACAGACGGACAGATAGGTAGGTAGTGTTAATGGTGGATGCAGGGTGTTGTGATGCTAAATAGTCCCTCCAATTTTTTTCTCCTTATTTGTTTTGTTCTGGAGAGTCACCAGACAGCTACAGCAAGGTTCCGGGTGTCTGAGTGGGTGGGTTTCAGCGCCATCTGGTGGAAAAACGTGTGTGTGTGTGTGTGTGTGTGTGTGTGTGTGTGTGTGTGTGTCAGTAGTGTTGCAAAGAAATAACCAAAATGTTAAAATTTTCATGGCATGTAGAATGTAATGTTCCTCAAGTTGGATAAAAGCGTCAAATGAATATAATGTAATATCATGTAATATCGTGTAATATAATGTACTATCATGTGTAATATAATGTAAAGAATAGCTGAATAGAATAGTTTGTCAGTAAAACTGTTTTGCTGTAACTGGGACTGAATGTGGAGCAGATAAAAATAGGCTTTGTTTTTTAAATTTACAGAGAAAAGTTGGCTTCTATCTGTTTCTTCTGTTTCTACAGTTCCAGACTCCAACACAACCACAGTAGTTACGGAGTATTTAAAGTATTTAAAGTTTTTAAATAGTGTGTGGCTCGAACATTAGACGGAAATGACGTGATGAACCAGCGTCCTTGACCAATCAGAGGCCGCGGCTCACATTTCGAATGTCAACGAGCGGAAAGGGGAAATGACGTCAGAGACGGGTCTCAGAGGGGAGTGTGGCAAGATTTCTGTTTTCTGATTTAAAAACAACAATAATACTAATATTAATAATATTGATAATATCGCGGAGTCCCGTGTGAAACGGTGAGTCGAAATGAATTCGTGCTGTGCTTGAGTTTATGATTTGTGTTCAGGTTTGAGCTAAGATACATAAAAACAGGGAGAATGCTAACGGACGGATAGAAACAGGCACATATAGAAACACACACACAGACACACACATACAAACAGAAACAGAAACACATAGAAACACACACATTCAGAAAAATACACACAGAAACACACACACATTCAGAAACACACACACATTCAGAAACACACATAGAAACATGCTCATACAGAAACACACACAGAAACACATACACAGACAGAAATACATAGAAACACAAACAGAACAGACACAGAAAAACACAAAACAGGCACAAACACACAAGAACAGAAACACAAAATAGAGAAACAGACACAAAGAAACAAACAGAAAAGCAGAACAGATACAAATACTCAGTAACAGAAAAAACAGACACAAGCACAGAGTAACAAATATATGGAATCAGACACAAACACACATTAATAGACAAACACAAAAAAGCAGACAAACGTTTTATGTTGTGTATTACATTTTTACGGCATATTAATACTTTTGTGCTTGTATTGCAGAAATATTCATAGTGTACTGTGCTTTAGTACCTTTTAGTAAAACAGGTGCGAAACAGACCACTTTGCATTACTCCTGTTTAAAATGTTAATGAGGCAAAGATATTTATCAAACTCGTGGAAATTCTTTACAGTTTGTTCAATGTTATCTGACTCACCAGATATGAATGAAAGGCAGAATTGTGTTTTTAGAGTTGTTCACATCTGCCTGAGTGGCTTATATTTGGTTACATTGCCTTTTCGAAAATAAAGGTAATTGTGACAATGAAAGTAGTTTTATAACAGTGTGTATTTTCATGTAACTTTTATGGTAAAAAAAAAATTGTCAGAAGGAGCTATTGGCTCCCGGGCATCTTCACTTTATCAAATTTGGCCCTCTTTGCAAAAACTTGGGACACCCCTGCCCTAAATTATAATTAAAGACTTGGAAATGAGTTGATGTCACTAACGTGTGGCCCTAGGATTGGGAGCCATTGGGAACCAAGACTGGGAATCTTCAAGCCAGAAGCCAACTCAGTTTCGGTTTGTCTTGCAGCGTGGTTCGCCATGGTTCGGGAGCGGGTGGCCCAGAAGAAGTCGTTCCAGCAGAGTCTGGACGACATCAAGGAGAAGATGAAGGAAAAAAGAAACCAGCGGCTGGCAAGTGCTAGTGCTGTAAGCCGTGGGCTGTCAAAACTGAAGAACAAAAATGCAGGTAACGTGAAATTTAGAGCTGCTATGGAGGTCCGAGCAGTACATTTTGAGGCTACAGCAAAGAATTTCGAATTATATTGACATCCAACATCTTACTTACTTGTTAATTACATAATTGGCGTAATTTGTCTTGAATTGGGAACATAGGCTGTCAGCATTATCAGTGCTCATGTTAATATTACTTAAACTAATGATAATTGTCAATATTATTTATACTAATGTGTTACATGCAATATTATACTCCTAACCGCTATTTGTGTCACTAGTAATTTACTTAACTGTAACTTGCTTGTCTATGGTAACAATGACCCAGCAATTGTGTAAATAGCACCATGTAATTCAAATTGAGGGGTTTTCTTTCTGCAGAGTTATTTGTTAGATCTTTATACACTTTATATTGCTCTTGTCTCTGTGTGTCTGTGCAGTCTCCGCATAACTTCCTCTGGGATCAAAAAGGTTTGCTGATTCTGATTTTGTAAGCGTTGTTTTCATGCTCTCAACAGTATCTGTGAAGCCGTTTGTGCTGAAGAGCGTGCAGGAGAACAACAAGGCCCTGGCCCTGGCTCTGCAGGCCGAGAGGGAGAAGGTACGGCAAGCACAAGGGATCATTCTGCAGATGAAGAGAGAGAGGCAGGCTCTGATTTTTCACCTCTTGATGTTGAAAAGGGCACTCAGAGAAGCGGGTGAGGTGAAAACGGCACAGGTGAGTTACTCTCAATTAGGTCATTGTTAACTGAATTTTAGTTAGATGGCTTGCTGCTTCTTGGTGATAATGATATTTTAAAAGGATAAGTGATAACACTGCTGTGTTTTGGCAGCACCTTGAATTTAGTCTTGAAGGCTGTATTGACCTGCAGTGTTCTGTTTACAAAGCATGATCAAATGAGTGCTCTTCAGAATGGCACACTGGTCAATTTCAGTTACTGTGTTGTGTTTGCTGACAAATCAAACATGCACATAAACAGGCTACATATTATGTATTCAAATTCCTGCATTTCTGTCTTTCTGTAACGTTCCATAAAGACACTATGCTTGAATGTATTATATAGATCTGCAGCTGTTGTTTTATCCTCTCTTTGCTTTTAGATGTCATCTTCAGAAGAACCACAGCTGATCCTTCCTGCATCTGAAAGCATTGAGTGAGTATGATGCTTCTCTGTGGTAATAAGTATTTAGTTGAAGTTTTCGAATAGTAATATTCAGTCTGCTTATGTACATGTGTATACAGTTGTGGTATTGTTGGTTTAATATCCAAAATTAAATTGTTAGTTTAAATGCTTGACTAATAGGTTATGGTTTAAAGATGTAACCCTCCTTTTGTTTATTTGGGGTCAGTGACTGTATTTAAAATGCTTTTGCCTTTGTGGTACAGGCCTGTGGCCCAAACTGAAACTGTCGATCAAGAAGAAGAGCTCTGTCCAGCCGAACCCCTCCTTGAGGCTTGTTCTTCCGAGGCTGGTAAGTTATTACTGAATTCACTCAATTCACTGTTTAACAGAAGGCCTTAGTGTGCTGTTTGGGTGGCCATGGTGATTGTTTTTGCACATTGTTTACTATAAGCTTGACTGTACAGTAATGCAGTCTTTTTTCTTTCATTTGTTGATTTTGAACTAAATTTAAACAATATAATTCTGAAAAAGTACCTTTTTGTCAATTTTAGATATACATAAACGTGTGTGAACTAAGCTGGTTGGAAAGCTCAGTACCCTTAAAAGCAGAGGTTTAACCAAATGAAGGCCAAAGTCAAACCTGTCCGTTTAGCACTGAGGGATGTTCCTATTGCACATCCCTCAAACAAGGTTATTGGACACATTCTGGTTTGTGAAATACTGAGTTGTGCTAGAGCTCCAATAAAATGGGTAGGATAGGCTGCCTGGTGGGGCGAAAGGTATGTGGCTGTAAGTTGTGCTGCATTTTTTTGTTTTTATAGATACCGTTCCTAGCCGACCTGCCGATGTACAGGTTTCTTTGCCAGCGAGCATAGGAACACGCCGACGGCGAGATGGAAGGAAACGTTCTGAGCGGAGGCGGAGCTCACTGTTTGATCCTGCCTCTATGGGTGTTACAGAAGAGCTGGAACCCCCACCTTCAGGCATGGCCGCAGGACTTGAGCAGGGCCTTGACCTCAACCCAGAGACAGACATTGCTGAGCATGATCTAAACAGTAACGATCCAGTAGTTGCAGGTCAGAAATCACTTCCAGCCAATTTGACTGACAGTTCCAGGTCAGGGCCCAACCCTGAACCTTCAGAACTCTCCACCACCCAACACTCCACTCCTGAGCCTCCAAAGCGCAACGTCTGCCGACAGGCGAAGAAGAAACCTGCCCAGCCCCCCACACGATTCAAACCTGAGAGGGGCCGCAAGCCAGACCGTGCCCCTCTGAAGAAGCCGTGGGAGAATACCAAGCCGCGAGCCCGCTCCAAGAGCCGAGATCGCTCACGCAGCCAAAATCAAGCAGCTCACGCCCCCAGCGACCGACTCAACTCCTCTCTGGGTGGCAACGACACCTTCGACTTTGACTGTGAAGAGGGCGTCCACATCACGCCCTTCAGAGCCGGAAACAAAGCTCCAGAGAACCAGCCGGAGGAAGCCCTGCCTTCTCCTGTTGCCCCGCCCAGTCCTGTTGCTCTTGAGGTGGAATCCAGTGTTTCAGAACCAGAGGAGGCCGCGGACGACAGTCTCTACGTTCCAGGCAGGAAGTTTAGACGAGCTCGTAGCCCTCCAACTCGGCGCGCTCGCTCCAAGCGGAGGTCCGCTCAAAACAGAGGGAAAGAAAATGCAGTGTATACTGCTGTGGAGCATACAGGTGACTTTCAGTTTTGTTCCATTAGCATAACTGGAATCTTATGGGTGCAATACATTTAACTAGACTGGCGCTGTAGAATTACCTTTTGCTAATTTGCTTATTGACTCATGCATTAGCCAATGTAGGCCTCTATTTTGGGTCAGTGGTTGAAGTAGTTAATTATGCTTTGTTATTTTTTTGGTTGTTCTACAGAGATCAGCAAATCATGTGTGGAAACCTCGATTAATGTACTGCCAGTACCTACAGAGCTACATCTCTCACAATTTCCAGATACTGACCTACATTTCCCAGAGTCCCCCATATGTCTACCTCCTGACAATTCCAACCAGTCTACCCCAGCTCAAGAGAGCAACGAAGGTATTCTGACTTATCAGCTACTGCATTTGTAATTTTTTGAATCCTTCATGGTCTGTCATTTACATGGAATGTTTTGTAGTTTCTTTTTCTAATAAAGTAACATTTTCTTTCTAGCTTCTTCCCCCAAAATGGAAAAGACATCTTCACTGCCAGTCGCCACTGCTGGACAGGTGGGACTAATGATTGAAAGTCCTTTCTTGGAACTCACAAACTGCCCAGGCAAATTGTCTGAGCAGGAGAATGACTTGCCAGTGGTGATGGATAAGTCTAAAAGAAGAAAAGGTAACCCTAAGCTCCACTGCACCACTTTTCCAACTAGAGTAAGCTTTGAAAGCCTACATCCAAAGCGCCTAATGTTGACTGAGAGGCACCAAGTCTGTTATTAGTGGGACTAAATTATCATAATTGGTTGATACAAATTTGATAAAGAATCCATTCCTTAATATTAATAGATGTAATCTGAAAATGTACTGATTTAGAAGTTTTTGTAGGAAATAGTATATGCATTTGAATGAAATTTTTGTAATGCTATGTCAGAAAATTGAAGACTAGTTTTAGTCTAGTCTGAAACTAGACTAAGACTAATTCTACAATTTTTTTTTCCTCTCAGAATATTTGTCACGTCTTGACACGAATTTAATAACGATTCCTGCTTTCCTCTGTGTTCTTTGTAGGGCTGACCCGAATAGCATTTCATTGTTATTTTAAAACAAACATGCTATTGGCCGTCACCCTCGAAAATATAAACACTTTTTAGGCCATGTCCACACGTACACGGGTATTTCTGAAAACTGAGATTTTTCACAAGATCACATCTTCAAAAATATCTCCGTCCACACGCAATCGCAAAAAACACTGAGAAAAGCATGCCAAGGCAGCAGGTGGTGATATAACCTTAAACTGTATAGCATTGGTGACCAATCAGAAGCCTTGGAGGGGTGAGTCATGACCAGAGGCTGTCTCTGTTGAATATAACAGCATCCGAAGCGACTCTGACATCTCTGTTCTTCATACTGGAGGGACAGAAACTCCTCCTGAGTGTAAACAGGCCAGAACTCCTAACGAGGTTCAGAGCAGTAGGAGTCTGTAAACGTCGGGACTGTAGATGGAAACCTGATGTAAACACGGAGCATACTGTGACGTCACATGAGCGTGTACAATCTGACACGAAACAGTTTTTCAAAATCTCAGTTTTTCTCGTCCACATGTAAACGAAGTTTTCAAAAATTGCCACTTTGGCCGGAGTTTTCCAAATCCTCCGTTTTCACACTGAACCAAAACACCGTTTATGTATGGACAAAAGGCCACAACGCACAGAAAAAAACTCAAACACCCATGTGCGTGTGGACATGGCCTTAATTAACCATAATATATCCAGTGGCTGGAAACAATGTATTAATAGTCAGCTGCTCGTGCACCGTATGTTGCAGTGGAAGCCACAATTTCAGCCACTCATTCTCATACAGCTTTCGTGAAGCACTTAATTTCTAAGGGTGCAACATTAACAAATTACGTTTATTAGTGTATTTATCACCATCAGGATTTCAGTTGGTGATCTGTGTGCCCCCAGAGCATGCTTACTTAACTGAGATGATCCATCAGACTTCCCAATCTCTTTTTGACCGTTTGTACTTGGTATTTATTTAGCCTACTCTTGTAGGTCCAATGTCTGAATGAAAATTGGTGTAGTTTGTTGGCTCGGGTGCAATTTGACATATGTATTTTATATTTTTACTAAGTAGTAACAATCGCTGCATTTTTAAAATTACTTTTCTAAGGAAATATGTGAAAATTGTGTCTCTTCGGTGGAAGAAAAGACAAGGCTTCCATAAATTCGATATAGTTGCAAAAAAAAAACCACACAAATATTCAATACTCAACAAATCTCAGAATTTATAAATACTCATAATTCCTGCCAGCCTTAGGTGGCTTTTCTTTTGACTCACTTTCATCACATACTTCATATTTTGCTTCTTTGCTGATCCTCTTTCTCCACAAAGGGCAATTTGCATGTATATGCAGTGTGTTGCACATGTTAATATAATGTCCTAACAGTCTCCCAAAGGCTGTGAGAACATTGTGATCGTGTTGTTGTTTCATGCATTATGCATATCTTTCTTCGCACTTGTGCACTACTTCTGTCTCTACAGGTGGGCTGGTTGTACGTTCCTGTCTGGGCTTGGCTTTGAGTGATGTGACAAATCTCTCCCCTGCAGCCTATCAGAACCCTCTGCCTGGCCGAGACTCCTCCACCGGTGCGAACCGCAAGAGACGCTGCACTAGTGCCGTCAACTACAAGGAGCCATCAATCAGTTCGTAAGTCCCGCCCTCTCTGTCTCTTAGACTTTAGTGCACCATTTGTTCATGTATTATCACTGTTTGATCAAAACTTCACTTCTTTTATATATATATATATATATATTAACCCCCCACTTTAACGTGGATCAGCAGTCGCTTTTTCAGTCCAACGGAAATTTTTTTCTGAGAACCGAACTAATCATTTTCCGCTGAAACCCCCACACTGACGCGGAACTGCAGATATCCTCTGCGTTGTTTTTTTGTGTGTTTTTTTGTTTGTTTTTTTTTGCGCTTTTGTGACGTCCGGGCCTCGTCCTCCACGCGCCCTTGTCCTCGTTCTGGGTTGCTAAACACGACACCCAAACATAAACAATCAGTCCAAGGACAAGGGGGTGTGGCTAACGAGGCCCGGGCGTCACAGCCTTTCTCGGGGCAATATATAATTTTTAATGCATTTTAGTGCTAAGTTATTAAGAAATTTTTTTTACTAATTTTGTAACATAAATATTAACGGAAATTCAGCTACATTTCTATATAAAAAAATAACACTAAATGTTTTGGTACTGACGAGAGAACACGAAGAAAGGCATCTTGGAATGCTGAAATACTGCTGTGCTCAGAGGCGAGAGGTTTGAAAATCCAAGATGGACTGAAACTGCGACTGCTGATCCACGTGAAAGTGGGGGGTTACTGTGTGTGTGTGTGTGTGTGTTTGAGAAAGATATTTTTTTTATTATTGATTGTCTATTCTTGCATTACAAAATCAGTACCCTTAAATTGACACCCCCCCACCCCCAATCCTATCTCTTGATTGTATATGAACTTTTTCTTCCATTCTCACTCATTTTCGTTATATTCCTTATATCAGGAAGCTTCGTCGTGGCGACAAGTTTACAGACACTCGGTTCCTGCGTTCGCCCATCTTCAAGCAGAAGTCTCGGCCCTCACTGAAATCAATGGAGAAGTATAATGAGTCCTTTGTGGGCTGCCGCTGAAGCCTTGTAGCATGTGGTTGGATTTTAGCAAGTGTGGTTGGAATCCCACCCTGGTTTACCACCACCATTACTGTTCTACAGGGCAGTATTTTAAGCCTAACAAAGTTTGTTTTTTAAAGTAAATGTCCCCTTTTGTGATTTTTATGGCAAACCATGGATAATAAAGTTTGTCTTTTAAAATTAAACTTGTCTGTTTGTTTTTAGTGCCACAAATCTACTTGCACGGGAGAACAAATCTTGTTTATCCCTTCTCATATTTAATAGTTCCATATTCATAGGACTTCAATGCATAGAGATGGGCGGGTTGGATGCATTGTTTCACTGTCAGAACAAAACCTCTTATCTCCAAAATGACGAGGTTAAATAAGCAATTCTTACCTTATAGTTGAGGCTAATGTATTTTTGTATTATTTCTAATTCTTTTTAGGCCATTTTTAACATTTTGACACAGTGCAAAGGTCAACTAGAGTTTCCCCAGTAATATAAAAGAATACACTTTTTCAACTTTTTACATACACGTTTTCCAATTATAGAAAAAGCAGGATCGGAAATTTTTATTGATCCTGGAGGAAATTGCTTACACTATAACTGCACACTCACACAGAGGCTCAAAGATAAGAACAATATAACCATAAAATCAGAATACAACTCTCCAGGAAATACTCAATTAAATACACACTTTATGCTGTGGTCAGGTGTATTTAAATGCTATAAATAAAGTCTCTTCTGAAGTCATCTGGTTGTAAACAAATAGTGGTTTGGAGTTTGTACTCTTAACCTAGTCTGTAAGTGACTGTACATAACAATGATATTGCACATAATGATTTTGCACATGAAACTATTGCACATACTGATATTCTACATACTATTAATGATATTGCACATAATAGTATTGTGCATCCTAATGAAAATGTACATATAAAATAAGATTGCACATAACGATACCATTGAACATCCAACAGAAATTGCAATGACATTTTGGGCCTTGAAATGAGTTTAAAGGCAGAAAATGTGGGCTCGTCCGGGATTTGAACCCGGGACCTCTCGCACCCTAAGCGAGAATCATACCCCTAGACCAACGAGCCTCCTGAGTTGCAAGTCTATTATCCTAAAACTTCTCCCTCTCATTGCCACGTCGCTGTGCTCGGAACTTAAACTGAGGTTCTATAGCATTCATTGCTGTGCTGCCACCTAGTGGCTGTGGATTGAACTGTTTCTGGACTAAAGAGTGACTTCAGCGGGGAAAGGAGGGGTAAAGATTCAAGTCTTTATTTGTCACATATATAGTTATAAAAGTACAAATGTAGTGAAAATTTACAAATAAACTAAGTAAAACTAAAACTAATGCCTGCTGCTACCAAACAACCGAGGACACTCCAATGTGTACTTGTGTGCTTGTGTAAATACAGTAAACCTCCCACATTAGCGAGGTTACATTCCAAGAACACCCGCGTATAGTGAAAAACCGCGAATATGTGATGTGGTAAAAATATTTTTATAGTATGCGCCCAAATATGCCCCCAAAACAATTTAATCTCATTTAGAACTCATTACCCTTAAAGAAAATGTAAAGGTAAACCCGTATCCGTACTGTACAGTTTACACTGAACTCCCGCAGTGCTAGAATGTAAATACAGATGTTACCCATGTACAGACTGTACTGTAATTCATGTACGCGCGTTTTCTTTGGTATGCGCTGTCGTTTTCTTTGGTATAAGCAGGATAAATACAGTAATAAATTCCTTTAATTTACAGCAATAAAAATACAGGGCTTTAAGAAGAACAGAACGAAAAACACCAGAACACTCGAGATGCTCCATGGGGGTTAATTCTTATTTTATTTTGTTGTGTTGGGTGGCCTAGTGGGTAGGATACTTGCCTCTTGGCCAGGAGGTCATGGGTTTGGATCCTACCTTCAGCACACCACCACTGAGACTGTCGCCAGTAGTTAGGAAATGGAAGTCTACTAAATGCCATGAATATTGTCTCTTGGAATGTGCTGTTACCTTTGTTCTGTCCATTTTCTGCCATAGCAACGCAAATTTCCCACTTGTGGGACTAATAAAGTTTTATCTTATCTTAAAATATATAGAAAAAAGTATATTCTAAATAAACAAACATTAAAATTAGAAACAAGATCTGTACTTTGTGCAAAATGCCATAAATGTAAATATAAACGTAACGGGTAAAACACTTGTCTGTGGACCTGCTTACTGATTGCTGTGTAGTTTTTTAACCATGGAAACAACATCCTGTTGTACTTGCACAGAGGCGTTAAAGACATCTTCCATCCTGCATTTAATGTACAAGATAGTACTCTTAAAAATCTATTGATGTCTTCTTTGATACATCAACCACCCCTGTTTCTATCTATCTATCTATCTATCTATCTATCTATCTATCTATCTATCTATCTATCTATCTATCTATCTATCTATCT
>JBBPCX010053199.1:0-14620 GCA_037974365.1 Hydrocynus forskahlii | reverse complement strand
TAAAACACACCTGTATGCTTGTGGAGTTCATGACATAGAGCAGGGGAGCACCTCATTATGATCTAGTTTAGTTTATTTCTAAAAAAAAAGAGAGCAGCACAGACATACTGAGTCCACATGAGTTATTTTCTTTTGCTGCAGTTTATTAATCATTATTTATAAAGAGCTTGTTTACATACACTTATTATTATATTTCTATAGGCCGTGCATTAAGCAGAAGGTGACACCAGAGTCAAAGGTTTGTAATTTGTCTGACCCCTTATGTTGTTCCAGTTATTTTAAACAATGACACAAGAGGGCGCCAGAGTCATTAATGATAAATGTGAATCAAAATGTAAAGAAAATATTTAGCTAGGAATTTTCTTTACCTTTGGAAAGCGGAAGAAAGTTAAAAAATAAAGATAAACTTACCAACATGTTTCCCTTTTCTACAGCAAATTTTGCACAGAAGGATGCACTGATTTTCTCTCTACTAAGGGCTGATTCGTTGGCACTCTAGTTGCTGAATGCTGATTGGTTGGAGAGTCACTGTTATAAAGTGCTGTAACTGGAGCTTGTGTGTGTATAAAACGATCACTTATTTACAAGTTACAATTTTGTATAAAAACGCCATGTGGGACACACTCTTCACACAGCGTTTGGGCTTGGCCCCTTACTTCCAGTGAAGAATCTTAACGCTTCCAAGAGGACGTTAAAAAGAAAAATCCAATGGAGAAATAAAAAGGACAAAGCTCGTAATGCCCCATAAAACTTCTGTTTATAGGGAAAGTTCCGCCCTTCACTAAGCCAATCAACTTGCTGGGAAAACCACAAGCGGGAAAATTATAAAATAAAATGACTAAAAATAATGAACTTCTTTGCAGAACACCTGTCATCCATTTAAAATGCAGCTCAAAGTTCTTTACATTGTGTGCAAAGAAATCAACAACTTGGTTAAGACAATCAAGAAGCTTTAAAAAAATAAGCAAGATTACAATGTGCGTAGTGTGAGATATAGATTATTAAAAGTGAAGTGCAGTCCATCTATCGATCTATCTGATTGGCTGTCTATCTTTCACTCATCCACCCATCTCGTTATCTACCTGTCTCTCTACATATCTGTCTGTCTGTCTGTGTATGTATGTATGTATGTATGTATCTATCCATCCATGCATCAATGCATATCTATCTTATCTATTTATCTATCTATGCAAGTCTGATCAGACTGAGTGGGCGTGGCAGTGGGCGTGGCTCTGTGGTGACCAGGGCCGTGCTATGTTCATTACTCCCTGTGTTGTGTAAGTGCAGTAGGGGATGTCCTGCAGCTGCAGAGCTGTTTGTCCAGTAAACCCAGTATGAAGTGATCCGTTATGAGGGCTTCGGGCGCCGCGACCTGCGAGCTGAACGACCTGCCGCTGGAGGCGAAGAGGGTGAAGGCGTTCGTGCAGGAGCTGAGACTCAGAGCAGAGAGAGAGGAGTTCCCCAGGGTGCAGCTGGACCTCAGCGACTCCTTCTTGGTCAAGTTCCTCAGGGCCAGAGACTTCGACCTGGACCTGGCACTGAAGGTCTGAGCTGCAGAACGCTTCTAAACTCGCAGAACTTTTCCTGTCTGTCTGTCTGTCTGGATCTGTGGCATGTCTTCTATGCCTGTGTGGATCTGTGGATCTACAGGAGGGTGCAGAAGTTTTGGCATCAATACTTGGGGGGGAATAAAGCATAAAATGCCCGGACAAAAGTTATGAGACTTTTAATGTTTAATTCAGCAAATAAAGTGTGATAATATGTTAAAAAGTGAACTTATGAACACTTAAAAAAACACATTAAGTAGACCAGATGTGCCAAACCTCTGCATACAACTTTATGTATTTCTATATGTATATTTCTGTCTGTCTGTCCTTTTATCTGTCTGTTTATCTGTCTGTCTGTCTGTTTGTCTATCTGTCTATCTTCTGGCTATTCATTTGTTTGTCTCTCTGTCTATAAATCTGTTTATCTTTCCATCTGCCACACGGGTGCCTTACAGAGTGTGTGTAAGGTGTTGTCAGTGTGTTTTGCCCTCAGTAAAAGAATGATGATGGTGGGATTTGATATGCACAGTCACACTGTGGTCTTTATAATGGAAGTATTGCGCTGGGAAGAGTTTGTTGTTTAGTTGTTTGAAACTCCAGTAATAAATAAACTCACATTCAAAGAAGACTCGTCCAAAATAAAGAACTGCAGCCATTTTCACGTGTAAAGCACTTCTGCTGGACATATATTGGTTGTTCTACACCTATCACTTCGGGGAGTTGCTCCAGTTTGTCCTTATCTTATAAAGCCATGCTGTGTTATACAAAAGCATTGTTTTCCTTCATCAGATGTAGGCCAGTTGTGTTAATGGAGCATTTTTCTTATTTTATTTTATCTTATCACTATAATCATTTTAATCGTTCTGTTTTTTTTTTTACTCTAAAATGTTTTGGAGAAGACTGGAGGTGATGTTACTTCTATGTTACTACTTCATTGTACTACACTACAATGGATTACTGTTATTATTATTATTATTATTATTATTTTATTTAATGGTGCCTTTCAAGGGCTGAAGGGCAGACAAGTAAAGCAGAGCATAAAATAGATAATACAAAATGAGACAAATAAAAATAGATCATAAATAAACATACTACACAATTACAATAGTCCAAAACTAGAAATGGATTGTCAGTAAAATACCATTTTTTCCACAGTTGCTGATTAATTATCATAAATGGAGACAGGAGTGCCCTGAAATCAGCGCCAATCTGCAACCGTCCTCCATCATTGGCCTCCTGAAGAACAATTACCACGGTGCTCTTAGGTCCAGAGACGATGCTGGAAGTAGAGTTTTAATTTACCGGATTGGTGAGTATTACTGTTATCTACCAATACTATTATGAGCTCAGTTTTCAATGGATAACATTCGTACAGTGTCAGAAACAACATAGGCTCCATTAGCCTTGTCGCTTCAGCACTATACTCAGGAAACAACACTTCACCAAACCAAACATGTCAAACAGCAACAACATTCAGAGTAACTGGGGGAAACAGGGTCATTTTATTTCTTCTGTTTCACTGATGCAGCTTAAGGCTGTAAAAGTCCTGCTTGTTTTTCCTCGCGCTTCTTCAGGTCAGTGGAACCCGAAAGAGTTTACAGCGTACGAGGTTTTCCGAGTCAGTCTCATCACATCGGAGCTGATCGTCCAAGAGAGAGAGACTCAGAGGAGCGGCCTGAAAGCCATTTTTGACCTGCAGGGCTGGTGCTTCGCTCACGCTTTCCAGATAAACCCTTCCTTGGCCAAGAAGATTTCATGTGTCCTCACGGTATGTATTTCTCATAGTGTTTTTTCAATCAGTGTTTTTTACATTTCTATGTTCTGATATGCTGAACTTTTTTGAGCTATGAGTCATGTTGGTACAGAGGAGAGGTCCATTTTAAGGGAGCTAGGTTTAATAGGTTTATCTATTAAATCTGCACACGTATTGCTCATCTATTAAACATATATACTATTCAACAACTACCAAGAATTATAGTCTTTACTTTAAAGTACAGTAAACCAGTCATTCGCAGAAACCACAGTATATAATATATAATTTTTCGTGCATTTTAGTGCCAAATTATTGAGAAAAATATCATTCACTAATTTTGTTACATAAATACGAATGTCGGGGATTTACTGTATACAGTATCTACCATGAATTATTCAACACTTACTATGAATTATTCAGTAACTACTATGGATTATTTGGGATCTGCTGTGAATTATTCAGTATCTACTATGAATCCATTGGTAACTTCTATTAAATATATGACAACTACTATAAATGAGTCAGTATATACTATTCATTATTTGATAGCTACTATGACTTATGGGGCAGCTGGTGGCCTAGTGGTTAGGGCATTCGCCCTGCGATCAGGAAGTTGTAGGTTCGATTCTCGAGACTGCTAAGCACCACTGAGGTACCCTGAGTAAGGTACCGTCCCCACACACTGCTCCCCGGGCGCTGTGTTCCTGGCTGCCCGCTGCTTCACTGGGTGAATGGGTTACATACACAGGAAGAATTTCATGCTGTTCACACTGTGTGCTGTGTGCATATGACAGAATGGTCACTTTCACTTTTCACTTTCACTTTATTCAGTAACTACTATGAAATTTTGACAACTATCAATTTTCTTCAATGACTACTATAAATTATTCACCACCTGCTATAAATGATTGTGAAGGTTCTATAGTCTTACATACAGGCAGTATAAAGGGGCATCAGAGTATGAGAATCAAACCTCATTGTGTTCTGGTTTGCGGCCACTGAGTAAGAACTTATAACAGAAGAGCAACTACATTTTTCCTGCAGCGATGGAGAAACCAGTAGAGAAAACCGGCAAATGCTTTCAGAATTGCTTTAAAGAGACCGAGGAAAACAGTAATCAAAGTCCTATGGCAGAATGTGTTGATTATTAAACCTGATGCCTAGGTCACCCTCTTAAGGTTTTGTGGAGTCGCTGGTTTGTATGAAAAGGCAGCGTATACTTACGCAAGCTAATAATTGAGTGCATTAATTCCTCTGCTTTACAGGACTCCTTTCCTTTGAAAGTTCGTGGCATCCATCTGATAAATGAGCCCATATTTTTCCGTCCAGTCTTTGCCATGATTCGACCATTCCTGCCAGACAAGATCAAGCAACGGGTCAGTTTACGCACCTATTTTGTACCTGTTTACTACTGGAAAACCCTATACTGTGCTTCCACTCACTGGCCAGTTTAATAGAAACACCTACCTTATCTGTTGTTGTAGTTTATCAGGCTGTTCATTATTGGCCAGTTTCAGTGTTGTTGAGCAAGGTGGAGCTTCAAGGGAGGTGTTTCTGATAAAGTGGCCAGTTAGTGTGTAGTAGAAGTATGAAATTATTTGCTTCTTGGGATTTCATTGCCAAAGGATTTAGCAGGAGAAGGTAACGGGTGTCACTGCTGCTTCTTACCCCACAGATTCACTTTCACGGCAGCTCCTACACGGCAAGTCTTTATGAGCATTTCCCAAAGGATATCTTTCCCCCAGAGTACGGAGGAGCTGGCCCCAGCTTGGCCGAAGTGTGTGAGGAGTGGACGGACTTCATCATGCAGTCCGAGGAGTATCTTCAGAAAATTTCCGCGGATTTAGGAGGCGATTCCTCTCAAGGCAGCTCCTGCGGCCATCGCTGATCCAACAGAAACGTCCCACCAAGAGGGTCCTGTTGGTTCTGGGTGATCCTGCACAATAGCTATGGCTAAACATTTTAACATTGTAGCTCTTTAATTTTAGCATTTTAAGAAGAATAATCAAGGTGCAGGGTTTTTTTCTGTGTAATCTATTAGGTTTTTAATTTACAACACAAATATGCTAAGTCTTAGGCACCTCTGAAAATAATATTTAAAGTCTTTAGATGAGCAGTGAGAGTTTACACATTAATAGTACAAAATATACTAAATAAAACAAAAAAGAATAAATATTAATAACATTCTATAGTAAATAGTGATGTTATGTTCAGTATAACAGTGAGTTCTTGTGGAAGTTCAGTATTACTGTGATTTCCATCAGAAACCTGGTTTGACTCAATCAGTCCTTTATTAGATTAAATCAGGAGCTTCTGATGGAGTTTCACAAATCCAAACAACAGCTGGAGGAACCGAGGAGGAATCTGGAACCGAACCTGTGTTCTCCTCACCAGCTCACACAATATCAACTACTTTTACAAACACAGCAAACCCTGATACTGTTTACTGCTTTCTTGTTTGTTTGCATTTATTCTAATGTTAACTTTGCAGAAAGACACTTTATCACACGCTGAGAAAAAAGGTTTTAAACAGTTTGCATAGGTGCCTAAGACTTTGCAAAGGACTGTATATATTACTAATAACTGAGACACCGTTAGAGATCACTTTGTTACAGGGGAATAGAGCCAAGACCCAGTCAAGGCTTTGAAGGATTTTGACTTTTTATACCTCTCAACTTCTAACATTTCCTGAAACTTGTTATATAGGCTGCTAAACAGATCAACTGTTATCTGTATATCTGTGTATAAACACATCATCTAAAAACTAATGTGAACACCAGAGAGTGCAAATACAGTCTTACTAAATTAGCTTTATTAATTTTGTAATACATATAAGAGCTATTTTTTTACAGTTTTTCAAAACCGGAGACTCTGCTGCACCACAGCACTGTGACGTATCAGAGCAACACTGAGACCGACTCTCATGTTGTGTTTTTTAGTTACTTTACTTGAGGCCTGTATAACTGGCCACTACCTGTATAACAGGCCCATATAACACAAAACAGTACTGGTGTCTGTGACTGATACACGTAGTCTGCATGGTTTCTGTAACTTGAATTACCTGTATCCAGACAGCACATAAGGAAACGAAACTCAGGGGGCTTTGACATATTACACTTTTAAAGATAAAGTTTCTGAATGCTTTCTATACTCAAACATGCCTGGTTCAGCCTGTTAGTTTCCTGGTTTTCTAGGTGTCAAGTCAAGTTTATTTCTGTAGCCCACTATCCTACACAAAGGTCATTCAGTGTACTTTACAGGAATAGAATAAAAATATTGGCATAAAAGTAAAAACGTAAAAGAATACATAGAAAATCAACAAAAGAAGATTTAAAAAATGGTGGACGTGCAGATATTCAAAAGAAGGTGTGGGAGAACAGTGCAGTTTTTAGCAGCTTTTTAAAGCTCCAGTCGGTGCAGATCTGATTCTGATGGGCAGTTGGTTGGACGGCCTAGTGGATAAACACCATTTCACCAGGTTTAGTTTCAGGTCTCTTCACCACTAGCTGAGCAGCTCCTGCAGATCTAAGTGATCATTGTGGGACTTGTACACGATGAGGGTTGCCTTGAAATCAGTTCTGTACTGAACTGGGATCAGTGCAAGGACCTGAGAACTGGAGTTATGAGATCTCTGTTCTTGGTTCTAGCAGCAGCATTTTGAATAAACTGGAACTCTAATAAATAATAGTCAACCGTGTAGGAAATAAAGATGTGGATAAGTTTCTCTAAGTCTTGTTTGGACACAAAATCTCTAACTTTAGCTGTTTTCAAGGTGCCAAAATGTGTGTTTGAAAAGGGGAACCACCAAATCATTCTGAACACCAGTCCTCCAGGACCAGAGCTGGGAGTCCCTGGTGTAAAACCCTTACATCATGAAGGTCCCTCACATGGTTCCAGTGTGAAGGCTGAACCCTTTTTTGGCAGCTTTATTTTTAATAGTTAAATTCATTTTGATATTTCATTACAAAACTGCACATTTTTAGAGTTAAGGGATGGAAATTTCTCAAGTACTTGTATTTTACTGCAACATCACCATACTTAAGTATCATTTTGAATTATTTGAGTACTGAAACTGAAAATTAAGACATCTATTCAATTGAAAAAAAGTATTTCTTACATGTCAACTCTCCTTTAGATCTTACACATATGAAAGATCAGTGGCCACTTGCATGAATTAAACTTGAGTTAAATGCCTAAGGGAACAATTTAAAGCTGTATATTTAAATTTAAGATTAGGACCTACAAATCAGTTTATAATTTTGAATTTCCTTTCACTTTCTGTTTAGGTGTTATAAAAGCAGCTCACTTCCAGTAAAGGGAGAGCTTAGGGCCAAATATGAATCCTGTTTTTATTATTATTACTATTATTTTTTGCCAGTCAAGTTTCCACATATTTATCTTTTTTCCCCCCAAACTGTGTCCCAAAGTTGGAAGCATGGTGTTGTCCAAAATGTCTTGGTGTGCTGAAGCGTTAAGATTCTTCACTGGAAGTAAAAGGTCTAGTCCAAACCCTGAAAAACAGGTGTGTCCCAATATTTTTGTCCATATAGTGTAACTTTGTTATTCGTTAATGTTAAAACATATTCTGACTCTGTTAACAAGTTTACTTTTCACGGTAACTCAAGCAAGAATAATTTAGG
The DNA here is from genome assembly GCA_037974365.1 of Hydrocynus forskahlii. NCBI lineage: Eukaryota > Metazoa > Chordata > Actinopteri > Characiformes > Alestidae > Hydrocynus > Hydrocynus forskahlii. The sequence goes on along the minus strand of JBBPCX010053199.1, from coordinate 6,680 downwards.
CTTCATAGGTCCACTATTGTGTGAGCTTTTTGCATGTAAATCATTACTGGATTACATTTTCTGATGAGTCTATAATAAAAAAGTCACTTCAACCTCCTTGTTACTTGTCGAAAGGAAAACAAGCATAAAGCCACTGTTTAACATGTGTGTCTAACCGGTTCCCCTTTAGTCCACTTGTATGGTTGCGTTATTTTGACGCCCCTTTGTTCTGCTGCACTTTGCTCCTGTTTTTTAGTTGGTAAATACTGGGACACTATTGACTTTCCTGGAACTGGGCATATTGGGAAACTTTCTTCATTCCAGCTGGTCTTCTCACCTGCCTTTAGAGCGCTTTATAGGACTCGGCCACTTTGTCCTTCTCTTTTAGTGAATATGGTGAACGGTGTTGGTCTTTAAAGTGAAAGTTAAAGTGCCTTACATTCATGTTTCATTGTTCACTGGACCTTTTCGTCATGTTTGCTGTAAACGGACACACCTTTTCTTTGTAAGCGTGACATTAAACAATCCATGCCTCAAAGGTCATTGTTTGAGATTCCTTGTTTGTTTTCCACTACCACTGAACTCTTTGTTAAAAGGGTGTCTTTTATTTTGATGCATAAACAGATGTGTGTCTCAGTCTGAACTGTGCAAATTCCGTCCCGGGTCGTTTGACCCTGATTTTTGCTCTCAGGTTTGGCCGTGGCCGATTTTCTTTGGTCTCACTGTCGCCCTCTTCTGGTACATCATAGATTATTTAAATTAGATCTTTGATATTTTAGAATAAGGCTTTACATAAAAAAACATCTAACACGAATCCAAACCCAATTCCTAAGTGGACATTCTAGTTAGTTAAATTCATAAAACTGATTTAACTCATCACATTTTTTTAGTGGGGGGCTGGTGGCCTAGTGGTTAGGGAGTTGCCCCAGCGATCAGAAGGTTGTGGGTTTGAGTCCCATGACTGCCAGCGGCATCACTGAGGTACCCTCGAGCAAGGTTCCGTCCCCACACACTGCTCCCCGGGCGCTGTGTTCCTGGCTGTCCACTGCTTCACTTGGTGTATGGGTGAGAACAATTTCACACTGTTCACACCGTGTGCTGTGGTGGATTCACATATAAGGGGTCACTTTATATAATTCACACACAGTATTTGACTATCTCTGTCAAAACACACTTTATAATGTAAAGCTCATACTTGTCAACACATCCAAGAATTTCACTGTGACCTGCTCTACACTCTGCAAAATGAATGTGTCCTCTGGTGCAAAATATACTTCTGTTTGTTAGAGTCTTTAAAAGACCATTCTGGCAAATGAGTTATGCAACATAAAGTTTTTTCAGTTTAAAGAACCTCCATGTAATGAAAAGGTGCTCCAACATCTTTCCTTCCACTCAGCTGGATGTAAAAGTTTGACCAGAGTTGAAGCGCTGTTTTGATGCTTTTTATCATTTTTATGAGAAAATAATACATCCTCAAACATTCATTTAGTATCACTATTTTTTGCATTCATTTTTTTCTATTATAATTTGAACACATTGTAAAATAGGAAATAAAATAGACTTTTACAGAGACCACATTCTCACTTTTTAATATCAGCACTCTCTGTACTCTCAGGATTCTTATATTGTTTTTTAATGTATTCTTTTACTTTTAATTTTTTTTACTTTTCTCTTTCTGAAAAGTACACTGAACGACCTTTGTGTATGATATTGTGCTTTTAAAATAGACCACTTTTTTCGCTCAACATGTTAAATTCAGCATTTGAAAAGTAACTGTGTGTTACTGTGCAGTAGTGTGTTCTCTGTAGAGCAGGGCTTCTCAGTCCAGTCCACCTCAAAACCCAACTATTTAGAACAGGAGAGCATGACGGGGCACTGTCTCAAACTGGTGATGTTTGATAAGCCTACTCCCGTGAAATGTTTATCTATACATCTTTAGCAATATTTATATTGTTCATCCTTTGAAAATGTTTGTTATTTTGAGTCTTATTAAAGTAAACCATTCTTTTCATCCATGTTTTAATAACTTAAAGGGGCATACCGGGCTGAGTCGAGGCTCACGGGACCCCAGATGGTACCTCAGTGGTTGAGGAACCTGTTGTCAAGGGACTGCAACTGATTTTCACTATGACAATCAATAAAATGTGCCAGTTGAGTCAATCATGATCCATGCCTACGTATCATGTTTTTTAAAAAGGTGGTAAATAGTGGGTTCATTTAAAACTCACAAATTAGCTTAATGTAGTGGAGTAATGAAGAACATCTGAAAACGAACGAGCACAAATGTGTTTTTAAACTAGCAAAGATTTGATCAACCTGATCATAAATCAAGAATTACTGTATAAATGAACAAAAATACATTTGTGTTTGTTTTTATTAAACTGAACAGCAAATATGCTGAAATATGAAGCAAGTGGGTTCTTTGAACACAAATCCGTTTTTATGAACCATGTTATCAACCTGATTATAAATCAAGAATTACTGTAAAAAGGAGCAGAAAATACATTGTGTTTGTCTCTGTGTCAGACTGAACAACTTCAGCCTTCATATCTCAGCCTATTTACCTGTGGGTCAAAAGGTTAATCTCTTTTTCAGCGTCAGGTGAATCGAGCACTCTGTTGAAGACTCACGCTGATCCAGCAGCGCCTCTTGGCTCTGTTACACAATTCTTTGTTGATACCGATATAATTCCAATATCATCGCCTATCCATACACACCATGTTATCTAACAGCATGGTAAATACGCAGAGATGTGAAGTTAGTGGAGTGTTTAATTTAAAACGTGTTGTAGTAGTAGTACAGTAATTAATATCTGAAAAATGAGCATAAATCTTTTAAAAGTAAAGATGTGATCAACTTGATGATAAATCAAGTAAAATGACTGGGGTCTTTAATTTACATTTAAATCTTGCAATTGAGCTGAATGTAGAGGAGAAATAAAGATAGCTGAAAAAGAATAAGTACAAATCTGTTTTAAGCAAAGCTGAGATCAACCTGATCATGAATTACTGTAAATTTACGAAAAAATATTTGGTGCCTTTAAACTGAACAACTTCAGCCTTTGCTCCTGTGGGTCAATCGTTTAAACAATCTCTGTTTCAGCATCAGGTGATGCTCTGTTGAGCCCCTGTTGTAGGACTGATGGATGTTTGACGGCTAATCAGAGTGATGAAGTTATCCAACAGATTATAAGGTGAAAAGGTGAACTACTAAAACCACAGCTTTCGTACAGTCACAGAACCCGCCTCTCCCACAACCAGTAACGATCACTTTCCTGGACAACAAGGAGCTGATCCAGTTTAAGGCCCATCAGTGATCTGCGATTTGTTTTAAAGTGCTTTACAAATTCAGAGCTCACAGCTGATTGATTGAAAACTAAAATAAAATAGATCCATAGAAATCCAGTACTGTGCAAAAGTCCTAGGTACCTACGTAAACTGTTTAAACCCATTTTTCCCAGCGTGTGATTGTTGTGGAAAAAATAAATAGTGTTCCACAGATCCAAGACTCAAGATCAGAGAGGTTCTTAAAAAGTTTATTATATTTGTCAGACAAACAGAGCAGGTCTCTTCTCAGCGTGCTGATTAGAGAGTGCCACTTCCACACAAGTTACATGGGTTTTTATTATCTGCTTCACATTTAGCATAATGGAATCGGTTTCCGCTCCGAGGTCATTCGAGGTCTACTCAGCCTATGCGTGTACGTGCTAAGGAACATGCTGGTAGAAGAACATCGCATACTGTTTCAAAGAAGCAGGAGCTAAGATGACTCCTCTCACCTTGCTCTGGTGCATAACCACTTCCTGTAAGCCACTCATAGCTCCCTGGTCTCGAGAGTTTCTTACCTCTTCGCTATTCTGCCCGCCCTGCTCTCCCCACGGGCGGGTCATGACCTTACAGTAAACACCAAACCATTTCTTATCAAGATACAGAGATAAAATTTGGTAGACTGTATGAATATAAATGTGTAAGACACTATGTAAATATAAATGTGAAAAGACAGTACAAACTGGTTAACTAGTAAATTCCCCCCCCCCTTTTGATTAACATCAAACATGTAAAATCAATCCAACAAAAATTTACAAAAAGATGAAAGAAGGATATATATGACAGTAAAATCAATCAAACAAAGGATATATGGAACATATATATATATGGTTATATTAAAGAGTAAAATTAATCAAACACGGATACACGGAGGATATATGGAGACATATATGAAAGACCACACCCTCACATGAAGAACGAAGTAGCCAGCAGTTTGATGACACGTAATTTCTGTCAGATGGACCTTGGCGTCACGATTCCTCGAGTGACCGACCTACGTGGGACCGAACTACCAAGGGTTGGCCACACCAGGAAGAAACTGCCCAATCCCGAACCTCCACGTTCTGAGAAGGGGGCTTGGTGTTCGAGTCCACGGGGTCGCCACCGCTGGAATCCAGAATTGGCAAATAACAACATCAAGAACTCAAGGTCAATGTGGAATTTCATCCATACACGTAAAAGAAAAAAAAGGGTGAGGTATCGGAAATTTCTCAGATGTTGAACAAGAGATCCAAATTTGAAGTTGTGGGCAGAGATCCCGCACAGCACTCAAGGAGGCCGATTTTAATCCCAATTCAGTGGAACCATTCTGTGGGTGACGCCTATAGAATTAAAAGAGGGCTCTAAACTTGGTTGAAGAAGTGATCAAAGGAAAATGGGATAAAATTCTTCAAAGTCTAAGAAAGGCCCGAGCCTGAGCAGTCCCAAATTTAAGTATATGCAGGACGAGTATGGTCAGTATGGTGGATTGACAAATTTGAGTTTCCAAGTTGGGGTACTTTCAGTATAAAACTGTTAGAACAGGTAAGAGAAAAGATTGATGGTGAGTATAAAGAGAGAAGGAAAGGAAAGACAGTTACAGTAAAATCATTGGAGATGGAGGGTGAGGAGAATGACTAAACAGACAGCAGAACAAGACAAACCGACTGAACTTCAGACTCTAATGTACTACCCACTACCCACTGCACCACCACCATATCACATTAACCCTGGTGGTTGCTGCGTGCAGAGGCCTACATCTCAGCCATCGTTCAGGGGGTCACGCACAGAGGTCTACGTTGGCTTTTAAATATGGATTTTACACCTGATGAATGATTGTATTAGCACCCTCTGCTGCTATTTGCTGATTTCTCAGTTAAGCAGAAAGACAGGCTGAGGGCCGTGGACTGGAGGGGCTTTCTGGACTTTTCCAGAACGCACATATTGCCAGTCCGCCCCTGATGACAGGTCATATACTTCTTTTCCTTTCCGCGATATCTGTTATTCTATGCTTGAGTGTGACCTGTTTAAGATCTTGCCTAATCTATCTGTTTATGTATCAGGTCATGAGCTATAGTTCCTAGTAGAAACTGGTGCTACTTATTCTGTGCTGATGAAATCTTCCCTCTGTCCTTTTCCCGCCACACAAACACAAACTGAACCACTTACAGTTCCTCTTGATTGCAAGTTAGGGGAGCTAAATTTTCGCCATGAATTTGTGGCATCTGATGTGTGTCCCATAAATGTATTGGGGTGAGATTTAATGTGCAAACTCAGGGGTTATTATGGTTTGTTCGGAAAGGGGAATAGAAACTCAGTTTGCTGAAGAATAGTTACACACCCATCGCTATCATGGCCAGTTTAATGGATGACTCAGCCTTGTGCGAGTTGCCAGTTCATCTCTGGGCTAATGACAAAAATGATGTGGGTCTAATTGCGGGTTGTGAACCGGTAATTATTACTCCAAAATCTAATTTCAGACCACATAGGCCCCAATATTCGCTCAAACTGGTTTGCTTTCAACTTCGACAGGAAACCACACACTTTCATCCAACTCTGTCAGGGCTAGTATGAAAGTCCCATGATTTATAATTCGAAAAAAAGTGCGTTGAAGCCATCCTACACATTCCGAAACCGAAAACACGGAAACAGCTGGCCTCTTTCCTGGGCATGTGCTCATACTGTAGAACGTTCATACCTAACTATTCTGAGGGTCCTCTGAGGGCCATGAAAAAACGGCACACGGTCGTGCGAGGCTCATGTCTCGTTTGAAACCTTAAGATGACTCTGTCCACCATGCCAGCTCTGGGCCTACTGGACCCAACGAAGCCATTCGTACAAACCATTTGCAAAAAGCAGGGCCACATGACCTCCGTTCACCTACAAAGTCACAGGGACCACCTACACACCTTTGCTTATTTTTCAACAAAACTAGACCCAGTCACTGCAGGGCTTCCTGTTTGTTTGTGAAACGTGGCTGCAGCAGAAAAGGCTGTGGTAGCGTCCCGCAATCTCATGGGATATGGGAAATTGACCCTTTTGGTCCCTCATGCTGTGTCTTTGCTCCTACAAAACCACACCACCAGCCATCTCTCTTCGGTGCACTGGCTGCGTTACAATGGCGCACTGTTATGCATGCCAGATGTCACTGTCAAACGATGTTCTATCCTTAACCCAGCCACTTTTATGCCAACAGAAGACCATGGCGAGCCCCACAATTGTGTGGCTGTTGTAGAACAGGTGTGTTCCCCGAGGACCAATCTCAAGGATGAGCCTCTAACTAACCCTGACTTTCTTTTCTTTGTAGATGGCTTTGCCTCATTTACATTTACGGCATTTAGCTGACGCTCTTATCCAGAGCGACGTACATCAGAGCTCAAGTAGTCCACAACTGTA
>JBBPCX010053168.1:0-14626 GCA_037974365.1 Hydrocynus forskahlii | reverse complement strand
CACACACCAAATCATTCACACACTGTTAGTGTTTAATAATACAGTAACACACACCAAATCATTCACACACTGTTAGTTTTTAATAATAATGTATTACACTTTGGTTTAGTAATAAATACATCTTGGGCTAAAAATGATTCTCTGTTGTCTCTGGGCATGTATAATGATCAGACTATTTTTTTCACAGTAGTGCTAATAAAAGCACCTCTTCACTCAGACAGGAATAAAAACAACACAAACCGGTTTCAACCGGCGGGCATTTTTGTCACCAGCACCCCTACCAGTTTACATTCTTTCACTTTAGTGTTTTTGTCTGTTGTGCAAACTACCTCCCTCAATCAGAACAATCTTTCAGATAAGATCTTTCTCATGAAACAAGGTACGAACATTTTATCCACCACATGTATTTTTAATAAACTTTCCAGTTTGACAGCAATGTAATGATTTCTGTCTCTTGAACATGCTCTTCTTATGCATATCTACCATGTCTAAAACCATGGTCCATTTTCACAGCTCCACAGACATTGCATGAAACAGCTTCCATTTCCAGGAATTTCTTGACTGTTTACACGGTATGGATATGACCAGAAGACAGGCATTTTTGTACTTTTCATTCCATGGCCAAAACATACTAAATTGTGTAATGGTTGAAGCCCAGACATGAAGGGGGGATTCAAGGTCAGGTTTATTGTCATGAACCAAAAGTGAAGTTAACAAAAAGGTGCAGTATATAAGAAAGCATAAAAAATACAAATACAAAATAACAAAAAATACAGGAGTTAAACTCTAGATTAAAAAAATGCTTAGTATGCAGAGGAGAAACGGCAATATTTGTAGTGTGAGAGTGGTTTTAGAAGATATAATCGGATTATCCATAGCCATTGATGAAGCAGTTAGTGAGTGAAGACCAGCCCGTCTGGTTCTGATCCACAGACCGGTCAGAGAGCCCATGCTGACCCCTGTCCACCACCGAAAGATCCTACAATGAACATTAGAACTGGACCATGGAGTGATGGAAGAAGGCGGACCGGTCTGGTGAATTGTGTTTTCTTCTACATCTTGTGTATGGCTCTCTTCCCTTGGGGAGAGATGGATCAGGATGTTAAGAGGTGAGGTGGCAGCGGTACTGTGAAGCTCTGCTTGATGTTCTGCTGTGAGAACTGCTATGCACCATTCACAGGTCTGCTGTGTTGACTCTACCCCAGACTCTGATTACATCACTGCTCCTGTGTGTTTCATCCTGGACTGTGAGTAGTTGCCCATATTCATGCTGCTGCCTCATTTTGGATAGACTCACATTTATTTTGCTGTATGCTTCATGCTGGACTAGGAGTGGAAATTAACATCTCAGTTTCTGTAGGCTCCTCCGGTACTCTACTAACTTATTTTAATCTGTCATTCTGTGCTGGGCCCTGGGTGGTTGGTAGTTGCTTTTATCTTCGCTATATGATTATTAATTTAAATTTATTTATTATGACTCACCCCAGAGTGATTTACACTGTTATAACCATACTTAATGTCATTTTTTTTAACATTATCACCAATCATGACACTCATCAGAGACCATGATTTTGTAGATTATAGGATTTTTGGTGCTACCATAAACATAAACCATTTTTGGTGTTACTCACTCTCTTAGATGAAAAAATGCTTTTTAAATTTTTTTTTCATATCTAAAAATTGTTGATGCACCAGATTTCCCTCTTTTCTTTGTTGTACCTGTGGTGGGGGAAAAAATAAGCGAAGCTAAGCTAAACTAAGCTGAGCTAAAGCTTAAAAAGTCCCCATGTCTTTCTAAGTCTCAAACTGTCTCTAAGTTTTAAAGTGTCTCTAAGTTTTAAAGTTTCTCTAAGTTTCAAAGTTCTTCTAAGGGCAAAAATCAAACAGAGTCAAAGAGATGCGATGTTGCTGATTTATTCAAAGGTCACAGCAGAAGGCCGGTAAGAGCTGCACTTCTTCCAGTCTACTCCCGTACGCTCTGCTCTCTCCCTCTGTGCATGAGCTTTTATACATCTTCAATATTCATACATTCATTCTTTTCAGCACCTCCCTTACAGCCTCTTAAGACCACCTGCTTGTATTTTACCCAATAAAGGCCAGTCTCCTTATATCTTCAGCTTTGTCGTGCCTATAGAAAACATAGGGAGTTTCCTTCACCTGATTTGCTTATCCCTCCCTATTTGTTTCAACCAGTAATTACAGATTATATCATCTTCTGATTCAGATTTCAGTGACACCTCCAGTCACCCTTCTGACCAATTAGATTCTATTTTCTGGACATGTGTTTTATCTGATTCTGCTTAACTCTCCCTGTCTCGGCATCCAGTCTGGACACCTGCGTCTTACCTCATCATCATGGCCATTTTACACTTATCTTGTCCTGACTGTTCACTTAAGAGTTCAACTGGGCCCCTCACATTTTAAACTGCACCTGGCAGGCAGAGATTTTCCCACCTCCGTTGTGCAGGTTCTGAGGAAAAATATGGAGTATCTGCATGTAAATGCAATAAATTTAGTGCCCAAAATGAATCAGCTCAGGTGTAACATCCATATTCAGTGGCCGCTAGAGGCCACCATTGTTTAGGTTCACTTAAAGGACTTTTAAGTTGAAACACGGGTGTTATGGTCTCCTTAGGTTCACATCAGCTGTTTTGTGTTTTGGTTAAGTAAGAGGCCCCAGCCTGCAGTGCAGCAGAGGTTCCAGCTCGCAGCTCCACTGAGGCCCCGGTTCCAGAGGCTCCTGCTTCCGAATCTGCCCCTGTCCCTACATGGGGGGTTGCGTTTTCTGCCGCCTCCCCTGCTGCCGCCTTGGAGGGGGCCTGGGCCCCCTGACGCTCCGGACACACATCGTGTGGGGGAAGTTCCCCCTGATATATTTTTTGGGGGGGGGGCACTAAAGGGCTCTATCTGGAGGGGCTCTCCGAGGGGGGCTTCGCCCGGAGTACACGGACGGAGCGGACGTGTGAGACCTACACGGGATCTGCGATTTCCCACCTCTGTCCCTCCTCCACCATTGTGTGGGCCTGGAGGCCCTTTTGGGCGCCCCCTTGGGAGGGTTTCTGTAACGTCCCCAGCTGGCGGCCACTAGAGGTCACTAGAGGCTGCCATCAGACAGGACTTAGGGGGGCTCTTACTGTGACACTGGGTGTGGTCTCTTCCCTGGTCAGCTTTAGGAATAAGGGTTCTAAGCCAGCCTTGGATTAAGTTATGTTTAGGCGTTTTGGTAGTTTCAAATAAATAGTTTATCTGTTTTAGTTCCAGTGATCTGTGCACCCTCACTCTACCTTAGGTTGTGTTCTGTTCAGTTCATTCCATTGGCCCTCGTGCCTCTTTTGTTTTGTACTGAAAATAAAGTATCTAAGTATGGAAGTCTGCGTCTGTGTCTGCTTTCTGAATGGGTGCAGCCCATATGTGACATCAGGGTACTGAGTAGATAGCAGAAAAACCAGAAACATGATTACATCTCCTATACTGATTAATAAAAGTTGTCTGACTATACTGTTTTTTGCAAACTATTAAGGGTAGAAGGAGTGATAATTCTTGCCATAAATAATCTTTAGTACTCTGTTATGTTAATCAGAATCAGAAAACGTTTCTGATCCCAGATGAAATTGCTTAATTTGCTTAGCAAAGTCTATTCTGCTGTGTTTTGTAATTATATTAGTGACCACAGCTTCATTGCATGTGTTTGTATAGGTCATTCTGTTAAATTACCTTGATAGTTTAGTCAAAAGCAAGTTCTCAAAATTATTTATCCTCAAGCCTTCTTACACAATCAAGCTGAGATAAGCCTGCATTGGGTCAGTGTGATTCCTACTGTTAATGACGCATGGAATCTGTTTAGAATTTGTTATTGACAAGCATGCCTCCATTAAGAAAGCACAGAAAAAAATTAAGAGTCCTTGGTTTTCTCATGAACTAGTGATAATGTTGCAGCAAAAAAAACACTGCTGGGAACAAAGCACACCAAACTGGATCCGATAGCAAAGGAATTGCATTTTGTCAAATACAGAACAAGGCGAATCAAGCAGTCAGAGTCTCATCATTTTGGTTTCCACTAATTAAATTGTCTAAGAAAGAACTGTTCAAACAGCTTAACTCTTATCCCTTCTGTAGCCACCTGTTCAGTACTTGCATCTTGTTTACATTTAGCTTCTCACTGATTTTCTTTCCTTCTCAGAAATTTGAGAGGAATCTTTGGACCCCAAAAAACAGCTGGATTAGATGGGCTTGCTCCACTCTATCCTATAATAGCCACTCCAGTCATTGCAGCACCATTATTTTGCGGCTTTCTTTTTGCATGGCAGACTTATCAGATGACTGGAAGGAAGACATGCCCTCTTTTTAAGGGTTATGATCCTGCTGACTTAAACTGTTACAGGCCTAGATCCATTACGAGTCTTTGTTTTGGCTGGCATGCTGCTAATGCTAACACAGCTAGCGGTAGCGACCCGGTCTTTGTTTACACGCGTGACCAGCTGATCGCGCTGCGGCAGGCTGCTCCGGAGCACAGCACGGTCCTCTTGGACATCCCCACGGAGTTACGAAAGGAAAAGACCAAGGGAGGATGCTGTGGTGGAGCGAAGGTATGTGGAAAAAGAGCATCGAGGAATGGGACACAGCCAGGTGAGCAGAGAAGGAGGTACAAACCGTATCTCCCATCTGTTCTTATGGGTAACGTGAGGTCACTGGACAACAAAATGGACAGTTTACGGCACGGGTCAGACACAACAGAGAATTCCGTGAGAGCAGCTTGATGTGCTTTACTGAAACATGGCTGCACGAGCGTATTCCTGACTCTGCCGTGGACGTTGCTGGTTTTTCGTGTGTTCGAGCAGACAGAACTCGGCATGAGAGTGGAAAGAGCAAGGGGGACGGAGTCGCTCTTTTTGTGAATGAGAGATGGTATCACCTGATTGTGATCAAGGAACGTGTTTGCAGCCCGGACATTGAACTGTTAGCAGTGGGGCTTCGTCCGTACTATTTGCCACGAGAGTTCTCACATGTGATCGCCACTGTTGTCTACATTCCTCCTTCAGCCAACGCGATGACGATGATGTCATTCACTCCGCGACCGCTAAACTGCAGACAATTCACCCAAGTGCTTTTTTCTTAGGAACTGGCGACTTCAATCATGTCTACCTTAACAAGACGCTGTGCACCTTCATGCAGTTTGTAGACTGCCCTACCAGAGAAAACAAGACACTGGACTTGCTGTATGCTAACGTCAAAGATGCATACAACTGCACAGCCATCTCCCCTCTGGGCAGATCAGACAACAGCCTGGTGCACCTTCAACCCACCTACCTACCACTGGTCAAGAGATGCAGCCAGCCACAGTCAGGACAGTGAGGGAGTGGACAAAGGAGGCCAGTGCAGCCCTGCAAGACTACATGAAGACTACAGACTGGGAGGCCCTGTATGAGCCACATGAAGAGGATGTTGATAACCTCACAGACTGTGTCACTGACTACATCTACTTCTGTGTGGATAACACTGTTCCAGTGAAATCCATTCGCTCCTTTCCCAACAACAAGCCATGGGTCACCAAGGACATTAAAGCCCTCCTGAATGAGAAAAAGAAAGCATTCAGGTCGGGTGACAAGGAGGCAGCCAAGGAAGTACAGAGGCGCTTGTCAGTGAGGTTAAAGGAGGGAAAAGACAGCTACAGGTTTTCGAGAGACTGGATGCACTCCAGTTCTCCTACCAGGCCAAGATTGGAGTGGATGATGCCATCATCTACCTGCTACACCACGCCTACAGCCATCTTGACAAGCCAAGAGCATCCCTGAGGATTACATTTTTCGACTTCTCCAGTGCCTTCAACACCATTCAGCCAGCCCGGTTGGGGAGCAAACTGTCTGCTATGCAGGTTCCTGCTCCCCTAGTTGCATGGATTCTGGACTACCTGACCGATAAGCCACAGTACTTGCGACTACAGGGATGTAAGTCTGACACGGTGTTGTGTAGCACTGGAGCTCCGCAGGGAACTGTTCTGTCACAGTTCCTCTTCACCCTGAACTCATCTGACTTCCAGTACAACACAGAGGGCTGCCATCTGCAGAAACTCTCAGATGACTCAGCAATAGTCGAATGTATCAAGGGTGGGGACAACCTGGAATACAGGATGGCTGTGGACAGTTTTGTGGACTGGTGTGAGCTGAATCAACTGCAGCTCAACATACAAAAGACAAAAGAACTGGTGGTGGGCTTGAGAAGATCACGATCTCCTGTCACTCCCCTGTCCATTAGAGGGGTGGATGTGGAGATTGTTCAGGTCTACAGATACCTGGTGTACACTCTGACAACAACCTGGACTGGTCTAAGAACTCTGTGGCCACTTACAAGAGGGGTCAAAGTAGGCTGTACTTCCTACGCAGACTCCGATCTTTTGGAGTCTGCAGTCCCATGTTGCGGATGTTCTATGAGTCTTTTGTGGCCAGAGCTGTGTTCTACGCTGTGGTGTGCTGGAGTGGTAGCATGAAAGTGGCAGATAGGAAAAGACTTAACAAACTGATCAGGAAAGCTGGCTCTGTGGTGGGTGAGGAGCTGGACAACATGGAAACTGTGGCTGAAAGGAGAACATTGTCCAGACTTCAGTCTATCATGGACAGTGTAGAGCATCCACTCCACAGGGTGGTGAACGACCTGAGAAGTACCTTTAGCCACAGACTGACCAGCTTAAGGTGCTCCATGGAACGCCACAGAAAGTCCTTCCTCTCTACTGCCATAAGACTCTACAACTCTTCACCCACACAATAATCTGTGCAACAGCCCGCTGCTGCTATTTTATTATTACGGGTTTATAAAACTATCATTATGTGGAAGACTATGTGCATTATTTCTGCTGTGATGTGCTACAGTCTATGTGCAATACTATGCTCTTACCAGCATCAAATATTATGTGCAATATTGTATGCTGTCCTCTATATGGCGCTAAATCACTTAATTCCTGTAATATCCATGTGCAATATCACTACTCAGACTCACATTATGGTTGTTTATCTTTCCACTGATTTGATTTGATTTTTTATTTTTACTTATTAAATTTAATTTTTTTATTTTTATTCTGATTTTTATTAGATTTTATCTAGACTTTTATTTTACACTATTCTGGTGTTTTGTGTCGCTCTGTGTCTGTGTGATGTGGCAGCCACCACATAAACAATTTCCTCCAGGATAAATAAAGTTTTCTGAGTCTGATTCTGATTCTGATTTTACCATACATTTCCAAACGTTTGGAGTAACACTCTTTATTCAGGTTTTCGTTCAGGTTATGGATTTGTCATTGCTGTTTTAGAAGTTTAAACAACATCTGCACTGGTGGCTAAACAACCCTGTGCAGCAATATTTATTGACTTCATGAAAGCTTCTAACTCTGTGGACCGTTTATTTATAAAGAGTAGATAACGTAGGTGTCTCCAGTCACTCATTGGCTTTGTCCCATTCTCTTTTTCTTTATATGTCTCATATTCAGTTATATCCTGATTAAACAAGCCATTATGCCACTAGTCCTTCTACTGATGTGGTAATAAAATCCTCTCATGATAGTTTTCTGGCAATCCAGCACCCATTATAGAAGTATTCTCGAACAGGTTATGGTCTACAAACACCTGGTATTTAGTTAGATGGTTCATTGTCCTTCACTCTTTAATTCTTTAAAACTGCATACATCTATATTAGCTTTTAGAGGCCTATATAGAGACATTTTCATGATACCTGCAATTTTTTTTCTATATTCTGTCATTGGTATATTTCATGTTTTATTTTGCTTTGTTTTTATTTAGTATTTTGTGCATTTTATTTTGATTTCTTCTGTGTTTTCTGACACTTGCCAGGTCATCATTGTAAATAAGAAACTGTTCTTAATGCATCGCCTGGTGAAAAAAAAGCTTATAAATATAAAAAAAAAAACTTGGGTCCTGCATCCATGGGAACCTCCGCCCAGCGTTAATGTTAACAACTCTACGGAGCTATCTTTTGGCTCCAAAACCACACCCATATGAACTGTTTATTGTCGCCAGAGATTTTAACCATGCAAATATCAAGTCAGTTCTCTCTAAATTCCATCAGAGTGTGGACTTTGTGACAAGGGGTAAAATGTGCTGGACACTGTTTAGACAAACGTCACTGGTCCACTGAGCCCTGCCTCCAACTCGCCTACTCCGATCATGTGACTCTTTTGCTCATTCCAGCCTACAGACAGCTTGTCAGACATGCCAAGTCTATTCTGAAGGACCATCTCTGCTGTTTAGATTGCTTTGAGCACACTGACTGGGACCTGTATAGGGGGATGCAGGCTACAATGACACTACCGTCATTATGCAGTGCTTCCAGACTTCTACTTTTTATGGTTTTTAGTTTTTTTTTCTTGCACCCTTTCTCACTGTTGTTTTGCACTCTGTGTATTTCTATCGAGATCCTTTATTTGTCACACACGCAGTTATACAAGTACAACATGCAGTGAAATGCACCCCACATCACACCTAAGTGCAAATAGATGTTATAACAGATATAATAAAGACAATATAATAACAAAATACAAAATAAAATATAAAAACAAAAATATTCTGTGTAAGACATA
Source organism: Hydrocynus forskahlii (assembly GCA_037974365.1). Lineage (NCBI taxonomy): Eukaryota > Metazoa > Chordata > Actinopteri > Characiformes > Alestidae > Hydrocynus > Hydrocynus forskahlii. The sequence continues at coordinate 6,042 of JBBPCX010053168.1, read as the reverse complement.
ATATTGTGCTAAATCAACATTTAAATGTGGACTGTACACGTGCAATTATATTTATATGCATGATAATGTGCAGGTTGCCACATTCTGATGATTAGGGCACATAGATATGGAATATACAATATATACACATCCATATATACATACACATACACACATACACACACAAGCTTTAAATATATGTATGTGTGTATGTGTATATATACACATACAGTATATGCATATATCTATTTTCAGAGGAGTTATGTACGGTTTATAGCTGTGGTGGCATGTCGTGGTTGAGGAGTCTCAGAGCCTGAGGATAGAAGCTCCTCCTGAGTCTCTCTGTTCTGGCTGGAAGACTCCTGAAACGTTGAGGTGGGACGAGTCTCTAGCGATCCTAAATGCTCTGGTCCTCCATCTCCTGGTGTAGATGTCCTGGAGAGACAGCAGAGCTGATCTGCTGCAGCGTTCTGCAGCTGAACCATTCTCTGTAGTCCCTTAATGTCCTGGACACAGCTGTTCCCAAACCACGAGGTGATGTTCTGTGTCAAAACACTTTCTACAGCACCAGAGTAAAAAGTGTTTAGGATCACAGGAGAGACTCCAAATGTTCTCAGCTGTCTCAGGTTGTAGAGATGCTGCCTTGCTTTCTTGGACCGGACTTGAATGTGTGCAGTCAATGTTGGATCCTCAGAGATGTGAACACCCAGATACTTGAAGCAGCCCACCCTCTCCACTGCATTCCCCTTGATGGTGTGACTGCTGCTGACTCCTGCTGAAGTCCAGCACTGGCTCCTTGGTCTTGCTGAGGTTCAGTTGGATGCAGTTTTCCTGGCACCTCGATGTCAGGTTCTCCTCCTCCTCTCTGTAAGCAGTCTCCTCATTGTTGGAGATGAAGCCCAGCAAGACGGTGTCGTCTGTGAACTAGACGATCGAGTTGGAGCTGTGTGTGGCCAGGCAGTCATGTGTGTAGAGGGTGTAGAGCAGAGGGCTGAGGACACACGCTTGAGGTGCTCCTGTGTTGAGGGTGGTGATGTTGGAGATGCAGCCACTAACTGTCACCACCTGTGGCCTGCTGTGAGGAAGTTGAGCACCCGGACACACAGGCGGTCGTTCAGACCCAGTTCCCTCAGCTTGGTGAAAAGTTAGTGGGAGGCTATTGTATTGAAAGCTGAAATATAGTCAGTTAACAGCGATCTCACATACTTGCCATGTTTCTTGTCCACATGGCTGAGGGTGGAGTGCAGAACGTGGGAGATGGCATCATCTGTAGATCTGTTTGGGCAGCAGGCGAACTGAAGTGGGTCAGTGAAGCTGGAGGTGGAGGATGTGATGTGGTCTTTGATGAGTCTCTTGAAAACCTTAATGACTACCAATAAGACTGCAACTGGTCGGTAATCATTCTGACACAAGGGCTTACTGTTCTTCGGGACTGGGTCGATGGTGGATCCCTTGAAACAGGTCGGTACCACAACTTTGTGGCTTTGCTGAACTCCTGAGGCAGATCAAATGGATGGCACTTGATGGTTAGACGTTCCAAATGAGGCGAGCAGGAGCAAGAGAGAACTGAGATGCTCTTTGCCTTGCATCTTTGGTTTTGTTAGACTTAGGCTTGTCACGATACTGAAATACCGATTCCGATACTAAGGATGGTACTCGATCCTCGATTCTATTTCCGATACTACAGGGGGAGAAAAAAATGTTCCATTTTTTGTCTACTCAAAATTGTACAGTGTCTTCGGGTATTTTGAAAGGCACTTTAGAAATTAAATATATTATTATTATTATTGTTAGTCTAGTCAAGTTTCAGTCGACTAAAAATCTGAGCATTTTAGTCTTATTTTAGTTAGAATTATCCATGGCTGTTTTTTGTCTAGTTTTAGTCAATGAAAGTTGTATTTTTAGTAATACCATTCTATTTAACCCAGTCAATATAGTATAAGTATAGTAGATAGTAGAATAGACAAAATCAAAATTTTCTTTCGAACTCAAAATTTTCTTTCAGTCAAACCTACTTCACAGTTCAAACAAGGTTATCTTATTATTATATTATTGTTACCTTATAGACTCAAGAATACTGTAGATCCATTCGACATGGAAGACACTCTGATTTGAATTTACGACATTTATTTTGCCAACCAAACATGTTAGAACTTAGAAGTACATGCACATAAATTTAACACATCACTAAAAAGTGCAAATAAAATGAAAATGTGTGTGTGTCTATTGCCATAAACCCCATTTGTAAAACTGGTAAAAGTCTTAAGTGTGTTGCCCTGAACTTTCTCAGGCCAACTTAATTTTTATAATTTTTTTATTCCTTAACAAATATAGTCCACACAACAAAATCAGAACAATTCAGCTTTTTTGCATGGATTTGGAAAAGGCCGCTTATCAAAATGCTGTGTGTGTGACTGCGTGTGTGTGTGTCATTTCTCTCGCCCTGATACTACTGTATATTGGCAATGCGTCCCAATACTTTTGTCCACTCTAGATATATTTAATTCACAGTGCCTCTCAATGGATTTACGATGCGTCTCGTCTCGTTTTTGTCACGTGATAAGTGTTCGTTGACAACGATATTTACAGATAATTTTTTTTTGAGAAAGTAACACTAGCTGGGGGTCCGTGTAAAATTTCGCGCCTCTAGGTTGTTCCCGGCCGAGTTATGGGGCTGAGATGTAAACATTGGGTCCTCCAGGTAGCAGGGGGCTGGGCTGCCCTCTGCAATGCCTATTGAAAATTGTAGTAGTTTGCGGCGATTTCCATGAACCGGCAGACGCAAAACTGGCATTTAAGTATCGATACCAGAGCTAATTGAAATCAAAATCGATACAAAATTTTCGTATCGATTAGTATCTAGAATCAATTTTTTTGACAACCCTAGTTAGACTCCGCTGTCCTGTCCATGAGAAACACAGAGAAAAAATCTGACAGAGTCACCACTTGGTCCAGTATGAGGGAAGTCAGCCATGTCATGGTTAAACACAAGATGATGCAGTCCCTCACATTCTGTTGGAAAGCCACTCTCGCACTCAAGTCGTCCAGTTTATTTTCCAGAGACTGGACATTAGCGAACAGAATGCTGGGCAGTGGAGAAACGAAGTGCTTGTTTCCTCAGTCTGTTTCGGACTCGCCACTGTGGGGTCGCTGGGTCTTGTCTTTTGTTGTCTGCGCTCCGGACTATCTCTGTCGGCCACAACGGGTCAGGTTTAAAAGACTTAAAAACTGCTTATGAATTGTGGTTTCTAATGCCCCAGAATGTTTCCCTGTAATAAACTGTAAGTCCCATTGTTGTATGGGCGTAATACATAAAAAATAAATAAGTAAAAATACTAAAAAGAACACAGCCTACATGGAGCGATTGGGAAGGTGTCTGGTCGTAGCTGCGCCAACTGTTCAGCTCCTCATGGAGAGAAGCAGTCAACACGCCTACACTGCAGCTTTTTCTCTTGTCTTTAGTCCACTCCACTTGCGCTTGGTGTTTGAGCTGCTGTAGCAGGTTTAAACATTTTCCCTGTACTCGAATTTAAAGCCAGCTGTCTATGCAGACTTTTCCATTGACCTATGGCTTTTGTTTGGGGAAAGTCAGCACATTAACCTGTGGTGCAGTTTCATCAATACATTTGTGTATGTACCCAATTACATAGTCAGTGTAGTCATTGATATTTTTGTCTGCAGCAATCTGGAAAAATTTCCGGCCCATAATACAGAAGCAGTGACACAGGACCAACACTGTGTTGTTCCAACACTGAACCAATCACATCACAGGCTGCTTGCATTTCAGCCTCTGCCTATAGGCCACCAACAACAGGAATGAGGAGTGGTCTGATTTGCCAGGCAAGGCTTTGTAGGCATGTGTGTATGAGGTGTAAATTTGGTTCAGGATGTTATAGCTGTGTGCTGGAAAGTTTACAGCCTGGTGATACTTCGGCAAACATCCTTCTGGTTGGCTTTGTTAGTTGTTAGTTGCTAGCCATGAAGTAAGCAGCCTCTGGGTGTAACATTTCCTGCTGTTCAATAACACTGTACAGTTCACCCAGTGCCAATGTGGTGTTGGTGTGTGGGGGCACAAGCAGTGGTACAAAATACTACTGTAAATGAAATACTGCTGCATTTGATCATAAGGTGTTCAAGACCAGGATAGCATGACAACAAAACTGTCTGTACGTCCGCACAACACTGATTTCCATTTCCCTTGCGCTTCCCTGATTCCTTTGTTTTGCCCCAGTAATGAATGTAGAGTCAGGGATTGAGGGATTCAGTCACATCATTGTGAAAACACGTACAATATAATGTATAATGTCCTGATAGAAAGTCTTTAGTCCATAACAAACTACCATTTCTGAGCATGAGGCAGCTCATTAGTACACTTGGCACCAGAGCTTCGTAGTCATCAGACTTGTAGCTGTATGTTCTGCACACTTTGGTGAAAGGAGAGACAGAGCTGTCAACTAATTGGCAACTGGTGATGAGTTGGATCAAATGGTGCGGGAGGCTACCAGAGAGACACTTTATTTGGTAAAATCTGGTGGGCAGTGGGACTGAACTCTGAACATCTGGCTGAGTACCCTGTCTGAAAGGTCCTCAACTCTTAGGTGCTTCTCTTCAATCTCAAGGGAGGTTGGGGACATTGATGTCTCCATGGACATTCTAAGCCAAAGCATTGTTGAAACGGCAGTCTTAAGCTGTGGCCAGATGCACCTGTCATGGTGGCAACCCAAGGACCTGGTGGTGGACTTCATTAGTGAGAGCAACCATCAACTTGAAGAGGGAGTCCTTCAGGGCTTGGTTAGCTTGGGGGCTTTGGAATTGGCTGCAAAGTTGGTCGTGGAGACAAAAAAACTCATTTATGGTAGGAGGTTTGAGGCCATACAGAAGGACTTTCAGGAGGCACCAAAGAGCTTCTGGCAAAACATCAGTTGACTCAGAAGATGCAGGTAGGCCCTCATTCAAGCTGTTCTCAGTAAGGACGGGGTAAGACATGGGAGTTTGCCAAGCCAGTGTGCACATGTTTTGTAGAACTAGAGAAGGTTTGTGACCAAGATCTCTTGGGTGTTCTGTGGGAGGGTCCTGCAGGAGTACAGGGTATAAGGTTCACTGCTGTGACTCATATAGTCCCTATATCCACAGTGACAGCTGTGTCTGCGTTCATCCAGTCAGGCTTGTTCCTAGGTGGCACTGGCCTCTACCCGGAATCAGCCACTGTACCCACTGTACCCATAATTCTGTTTTAATTTTCATAGACATGATTTCAAGGTGCAGGGTGTCCAATATGGTGACCTCAGGAATGCATCTGGGTCAAAGACGTGACGAGCCTTTTTTGGGTTCCAGATACATTAAATTAACAAAAAAGAGAAATAAATACATTTTGAACCTATAAAGTTAAACTACATTGTCTACTTTATTATTTCAGTTACATTTAGAAAAAAATAAATGCAAATGTATGTATAATTTAATCTAATGAAGTCCAAAATTGTCATTCAGTGTAATGGTCTGAACCTTAATATCACTGGTTCAGCTTTAAATAAATATATAAAATAACAAACAAAAATACTATTTGACTTTCTAGGCATATTTTATAAGTGCTACAATTGTTGTATTAAAAGCACATTGCATTATTGTTTTGTTTTGATTTTAAAATCATCAGGGGACTTTTGTCCTATTTATTCAGTTCATTAGAGGTCATTCAGTGTCATGAGATCAATATGCCTTTTTGAAATCATTTAAAAAACTGATAGTCACATGACACTCTGTGACATCATCAAAAGGACCCCTGAAGACCCCTGAGGTGATAAGCAAGGTGAAAAATATATTAGATATTTTCATCTTTTCATCCTATGGTCACATGAAATAGAAATCAGATGTAATTCAGTGAAATGCCAAAAAACACTTTTAAAGTTAAATTTTCATCTAAACAAAGCATTTTTTAAACAACTGTCATAAACTTTGTAGGTCAAGGTCATTGCTTGATATACGTGGCTTTCTGTTTGCCTGTATAATATGTTTAAGTATAAAAATGTCATTCAGTGTAATGGCATTGTCATTCAGTGTAATCAGTTC